>JAKSZP010017349.1:0-117662 GCA_022478985.1 Massospora cicadina
CTCCAACACTGCAAAGGATCCGCGTGAAATGGACTGTGGGGTTGGGGTAGGACTCTTGAGGTGGCACTTCTACCGCAGGCCGCGAGTTGCCAGTCCATGCTGGTGGGCATAGCTCCATTGGGAGCTGAGGGTTGATGCGATAAATTGCTGGTGGAGGTTGGTGGGGGTGCCGCGGAGCCCTGAGTGGGGTGGCTGACGAGGGGCACCCTGTGGGAGATGCCTTGCGCTTGGTGAGAGAGGGAGTTGATTCTGGGAGATTGGAGGGGGTGCCCATTGGAAGGGGGGGCATGAGCGCGAAGGTATCCCATACCAATAGTGGAGTTAGCTGTTTCAACTGCTAGGCGTAAGGCCTCAGGGGACAGGTCTTGAACGGGAATACATTGTGTGGGTTGTGGGAATTGCTGCTGCAGCCACGTGGGATCGTTTTTGGCCTGGTTTAGGCCCCTGGGTGGTGGCTAAGAGGGCTTGTTTTCGAGCTGTGCAGCCACTATACAAGTGTCCAAGGGCGTTACACCATGAACACCGGGGGCGCGCCTGATCAGGGTCGACAAAAAAGATCTCAGGGTATGCCCCAACTACCGCCACACAAGGAATAACCTCAATGTTGCGGGATACAGTGGGGGAGGGGATGAACGACGCCCTAGCAGTGCGAGCTCTTTGAGTGGGAGCATAGTAAGAGGGGACGCTAAAGTTCACTGAAAGAACAGACCCAAACTCCATTACCCACGATGGAGTGCCAGTTTAAGAGACTCAGGATCAACAGTCGTTGGTAGGTTGGAAAAAGTAACCCATGAAATTTTCTCCAGGTGAGAGCGTGTGCGGGAGATGCGAAGAGATCCGCGTGGAATAATGACCTGGAGGGTGGCAGCATGGTCAGCAAGGGCAGCTTCAGTGAAGCTCACATCGATGTAGTGGCCCTCCACTGATTCATGGATGGTGGTGTTAATAGGGAATGTCTCCGCAATCGCTGCAAAGTATGAGAAGTAATCCTCTGTATAGAATTCAACAGGGTTATGCCCATAATAAAGGCGAATTGCGTGGGATAGGGTTGAGCGAGGTAGAGCTTTTTGCGCTCTAGTTTCGGCCCATTTCTTCTTAACATCAGCAATAAACGCCACTTCACGGGGATCAGCTTTGGGTAGCGTTGGTGCCAGAGGTTTTTGCCACGCCCCAGTGGCTCCTTTGGTACGTTTGTGTTTGCTTTGGGCTGCAATTGCAGGTTGAGTGTGAGCTGGTGGTTTGGACAAGTTTGCGGAGTTCCCTTGTTTCTGGAATGTTACAGCAGTTGCTGGCATCATATTAAATTGAGGGGCGGTTTGTTGTGCCTCGCTAAATTGAGGAGGCCCATCCAGATTGGAATTAACTCCAGCCAGTTGGGAGGAGGGAGATGTTTCATCACCATCCCAATCTATTTGGGTAAATTCAGCCCGAGTATTTGCTGTATTTCGTGGGCAAAACTTGCTGGCTGATTGGTGAATTGGTCGTTTTCAGCATATTGAGATAAAGTGCCGACTTGAGAAGTGCCGATTATGGGGTTTAAATGGGACGGGTGAGATTGGAACTGGTGTGAAGTTCCAAAATCTGAACCATTTAAATCCCCATTAGGAAGAGTAGATTGTCCCAATTTGGTGCTTAGTGAACCAGAATGTGCGGCTAATCCAACCTTACATCCGAGGGTTTGGGGGCCAGGTGATTGTTGGGCCTCGCTAAATTGGGGAGTCCCATCCAGATTGGAATTAACTCCAGCTAATTGGGAGGAGGGCGATGCTTCATCACCATCCCAATCTATTTGGGTAAATTCAGCCCGAGTATTTGCTGTGATTTTGTGGGCAAAACTCATTGGCTGATTGGTGAATTGGTCGTTTTCAGCATATTGAGATAAAGTGCCGACTTGAGAAGTGCCGATTATGGGGTTTAAATGGGACGGGTGAGATTGGAACTGGTGTGAAGTTCCAAAATCCGAACCATTTGAATCCTCATTGGGAAGAGTATATTGTCCCAATTTGGTGCTTAGTGAACCAGAATGTGCGGCTAATCCAACCTTACATCTGAGGATTTGGGGGCCAGGTAGCTGGGTATCGCCCCTCATGGAGGGAGCCAGAAACACGGCGTCAGCAATAATAGATGGGGCTGAATTAGCTGACACAATGGGGGAGGTGAGTGTCTGGATGGGCTGAGTTGCATTCAACTGAGCAGACGCCATTAAAACAGCGTGGGTGATGGCCTCCTTGGTTGGAGGGGGCCCAGCGGGTTGGTGGGAGGCAGCGCACACAGAGCTGCTAGGCGTGCAGGTTGCAGAAGTGCGATCAGGTGAACTGGCGCTAGTTGGAGTAGCTCCAGGTTGGGGGGTGGTGCCTGCTTTCATGGCTGCTGCTTGAAAGTGGGTGATTCTGGTTGACCCTGAGGTGGGTACCCGAGGGTTGCTTCATTTGGGGTGGTGCTGGCTCGTTTGGCATAGCCTGCGGGTTCTTTTGCGGGGTTTCCTGCCATATTTGCTAATAGTTTTCGTAAATCTCTTTAGTGGAGCTAAATTTCAGGCTGAATTGATTTTTGAAAAGTGATGCTTAGCAGAAAGAGATCCTGGAGATTGTCCATTCTTGATTATAAAAAAGAAAATATATCCATTGAGTTATTGTTGATTAAGTCTGCTGAATATAATAGCATAAATGAACTCATAACCACTTCTCTTTGGAGAGAAGATGCTCTTGATCACCTAGTAGGGGCTCAATTTTCCAGTAATAAATTTGATAATTGGGTGATAGCATTTTGGTCTACTTAAGTAGGATCAAGAAATATGTGCAATTTTTACTAGCAATGACTATATTAACTGATACAGATGCCTTAAGTTTTTGCAATGCAGCGATGCATTTAAACAAGCAAAGGTCTATGATAAAGATGTGTGGCGGCTCCCCCTTTTGGGTTGAGCACCTCTAGTTCGAAAAAGGGTATCATGTTAGATGAGTTAAAAGTTGTTGTTCATTCATATACTTATACAATAATATTGCTTTTAGTCTCACTTATGCAGATCAATCAGAACACTTGAAGAATGTTTCAGAAAATTTTCATCAGCAGTAAATTTGAAGATAAAACCTCATAAAAGACACTTTTTTTAAAATTCTGAATACTGAGGTTTTTTGTGTATGTTGATGGATTATGTCCTTAATAAATCTTGAGTTGAGGAATTTTGGGCCATATCATAACCTAAAAATGTTTGCGATGTTAAAGTATACAATAATGGTCAGCTACTATTGCCTCTTCATTAGATACTTTCTAACATATAGCATGGTCAATTTTTCTATTGTTTAACGATCCTAAGAAAGTTTTTGCATGGGATGAGGAATCTCAGTACTTCTTGATGACCTTAGAATGTATTTAATGATAGAACCATTAATGCAATATACATTTTTTGGTCAGCCATTTATTATCCATACTGATGCATCCTGAATGGCTGTTAAGACTTACCTAATATGGGTGAAGCATTTACCTTGTGCTTCTGACCTAATTGGTATGTCGTGTTCAGAAAATATAACATATAATATTAGTATGAGTGGTGCTTCTGGACATGTTTTTATATAAGGCCTAAAATTATTATTATTTTTAAACACTATTTATAAGTAATTCCTTTAATTTGCCCAATTTATAAGCAAACAAATTAAATAGTGAACCAAACAAGAGCTATCCCTCTTAGAGATCCATTGACTGATACTATACAAGCTTACTTGATACTTGGATTACCACTATTATCACATAAAATGTATGATATTACCTCCATATAACTATAATACAGTATTATTTATACTCATTTACCAAATAATAGGTCTCTCCTTTCCCCTAATCTATATTGCTATAAGCATATTAATTTATATTTAATTATAGTATTTTCCACAAGTCTTTTATATTTTTTTACAATCTTTTGAACTTTGCCTTTTTCAGTATTCCCTAATTTTCTGAAATTAATAGCTCCAATAAAAAACCAACCAGATTTTAACAACTGGTTCTCACCTTAGGGCTAACCAGCAGAATAAATGATATTTATAAAAAAGGACTTTAGATAAGATTTATCTGAAGACAATGATCAACTATCATCAACTCCTCTACACCACTATCTGTTGGATGTGATGCATGCTACCTACAAGCTCACATTTTTTTGAACTATTAAATACCATTATAAAGTAGTCTTCACACACAATTTTTTTAAAACATAAATAGCTATATGGAACTCCCTGAGATTACATAATACTTGCTTAAAGAAAGGAACGCAAAATCTGCTTTGCTTTATAGCTATCAAACCTTTTGAACAAATATGGTAATGAAGTTATAGATTTTTTTCTACAATGAGGAGAATAAGCCTAAAAATAATATTTACTTGACTATCACACATTATAAGTATTTTAAGGATAGAATGATGAAAGCTATCATTCATATTGTAAGGGATATTTGATGCTTTTAGCAAAACTATTCCTCTTAAGGAGCTGCACTAAGAAGCTTGCAATTCTGGTAGCCGCTAATTTATCATAGGATAATGAATTATTTCTACAAACTTAGTATTTGGACAAGAAGCCCTACATAATAGGTAGAAGTAGTGAAATCTAATTAAGATATAAAAATAATTTAAAGAAAGATGGACTCACCAAAGCCAACCTCTGTTTCAAGGATGATAAACATACCAAGCAAAATAAAAATGAATCTGCTAAGAAATTTAGCTATTCCAACTGTTTACACAGACAACTGAGCTGGATACCTTACTGAAAAACTCTAAAAATACCTATTGTCACTGAAGCTACCCAAAATCATGACAATTTGCCTAAGACAACTAAGTCAAAATCCATAGTAATCACATTCCTTTGACAGTTTAATTATTTACTAACATATTCAATAATTTTTTATCAACACTTTATATTTTACTATTAACAACGAGGAGTCAAAACTTTTAAATTTTCTCTAATGTTTAATAAAGTTTAGTATTGCTTCTAATAGACAACGAACACAAAGTCCTAATTGCAACAACCACTTTAGTTGATGAAAACCAAATTTGAAGAAGGATCAGCCCTTTTAAAATCTAGGCTAAATTGGTGCTTGATTCTCAAAACTAACCAATAGGGCTATTACACGAAGTTAAGCCAGACACTAAAAGATGTAAAATATACAACTGAAATAAATTTCAATCTGTATATAACTAAAATAAAAAACGATCTGCATTATTTTAACCTCAAAAATAAACAAATTGAAGAACCAACCTTAAATTCAGTAAATCACATTAATAATACCCAAGAATTAAAACCTCATAATACAAACAAGGAACTACCACCTAAAAATAGGTAAATTTTGATACTAAATCTTAAAACTAATATAAAAACTCACTTTTAACCTTTAAGATAATAAATTGTTACCAATAATTTAGAGTTTAAGGCTAAGCTGTCCAATCCAAAAATTTAGAAATAATCAAAGATTTTTAAGCACTGAGTGCCTTCATTAAACCAAACCTATTGATGAATGATGACGTCAGAGAATTGTCCTTTAGGTTTGACAGGGGCGCCTTCCTTGCATTCTCTCCTAGTAGCTTCATTATTGTGCGTAGCTCTAACAGCAAATTCTCTTAGGACATTGACAGATCACCTGCCATTCTTTTATCTCTCAGTAACTCACTCATCCATTATGTCCCACATATTATCCATTGTTACCTGATTTATTCCTTGAAGCTGATTTTTGGCTAATATGCTCAATCTGATAGAGTTACAGCTTCATGGCCTTAGGCTTAATAATTGCATGTTCTATCCATGGCTGCCAACCTGATTTGCCACTGATAAATGCTCTGAATGCCTTCGTCTTTATTACTTTTACATATTATCCATCACTATTACAACCCACTAATGATATATGCCGAATCAATTATTACCCCCTTCCTCGTCATTGACATCAACTGCTACATGTAAAGGATAAAAGACTTCAGGTTTCTGGAGAGCTGCAAAGCTTTTTTAAAAGGGTACCAATACTGGCGATCCAAAAATGACATCCAGCTTGTCCAGGACGAGATAGTATTCCTCACTCAATTGTAAAAGACTTTAACAACCTACACCAAGAATAATACCATGAGAATTGAATAACATAAGCATTGTCACTGGGAACTTCCTAGATGTAAGTTGACCCTCTTATCTGAGAATATGTGGGGACGAGATGGGCTATAACTACTCATCAAAATGATCCTGGACGCCAGACTAAGGCTTGATAATGGCCTGACAACCAGGAGCCTTTTCTTCAAAACTTACCTACCTCCTCTATATTGCTGGTGAACCTCGACTTTTTAATAATTTTATGAGTGAACCTTAGCCATGTTTTTTCTCTAGCTGACCAGCAAATAATAATCTAATAATGTAGAGCCTCAAACTTTCACAGCAACCATGATAATTGCTTTTTTGTTTTGGGTTCTATAACAGGACACGCTTGCCTATAATGACATCTAAATGCA
Organism: Massospora cicadina; assembly: GCA_022478985.1. Taxonomy (NCBI): domain Eukaryota; kingdom Fungi; phylum Entomophthoromycota; class Entomophthoromycetes; order Entomophthorales; family Entomophthoraceae; genus Massospora; species Massospora cicadina. The sequence continues at coordinate 6,467 of JAKSZP010017349.1, forward strand.
CCTTTTCAACTTCTCTCTAATTAGATCAAGGCATTGATACACCCTGAATTGATCAACTATCTTTAGTACAAGTGATGCCCAACCCAAGAGGATAGGTTCTCCACGCATCCTTATCTATATTATACTAAACAAAGAGAAAGTTTGTAAAAAAATTTTAGCATGTTGCCGTGACATTAACTAAGCATCCATTCTAGAAAGGGATAAGGTGGTGGGGGATTTTTGTCCAGTGCTGGCTTCATATGGCGGGCAAAGGCAGATAAAAGGGGGATATCATCTGTGTTTTGTGGCAGAAGGAGTTAGGTTGGGGTCTTCTCCTCATCAATGAGGCCAAGGGTATGCATCACCTCAAAGTATTATATGAGTTGAAATTTGTCAAAAGTAATAAGATCAGGCACATAAGCGAAGCAATTAATTCATTAATAAGTTTAATATAGTTGGGGTCTAAAGCAAATATCTCTCAACAGTGATACATGTGTGGAAAGCTGCAAGTGCCAGTGTTAAGAAATTAAATTTTGCATCCTCAAGGAGATTTATATAAAAAATTAAGTTTTATTAGCTACTCATTTTCTCTAAATACTGAAATCTGTTAATAACAAAGAAATTCTTAACACCAGTCAAGGCTTGAATGAGGCTCCACTAGGTTTTTAGTATGGTGGAGCCTTGACATTGTGCTCTTGATTTATTATGTCAAGCTTTATAATAAACTTTGTAAAATTTAAATTTTATTCAAGTTACATCGACCAGGGGATGGAAATTACCAAAACAGAAATCCAACTAAACAAACCAAAATATGAATCAAATGCCTGAACTGGTAGTGAGACACAAAAAGAAAATGAGAAAATAACCTATCAGGTGGAATAGCGGTTAGCCGCTTATCCCACCATGGCAGATGGGGAGGGGGATCAGGCGGATTATTGGTGTCATCTACAATTTCAGCTTCCACATTGAAGAGGCGGAACAATGCTGATAGCAAAGGGGTTGGGGCATCTGTGGGAGGAGGGTCACGGTGAAACAGATAAAGGTTGAGTTTGTCACTGACAATTTGGGCCTAAAGTATAGCCTCTACGAGTTTGGTAACCAGTGTTTAGCTTGGATGCAGGCGATGGTAAGCTGGGAAAATTTTGCAATGTAGGCTCTGGTGATGCATGTGTATGCAGAAAATTTTCATCTTCAGCGACATGCTTGACAGTGGCGATGGCAGCTCCATTGAGTCAAGTGATTTCTTTTTCTGCAACAACAGGGAAATTGGTAGGGAACGTGGGGCTATGCAGATGGGAGCTAGGTAGGGTAAGCTGGGGCCTTCACGTGGCGCAACCAAGGAAAGCTTGTGGAAACATGGTTGAGTAGCCAACACCAGAACCCAGAGAGGCGCCCTGGAAAGGTACAGTAGTGGCCTGGATGGGGAGTGGGATGGAAGCTAATGACTGTGATCCAACCTGTTCTTGCGGGTGCTTCCACTCTCCTTTGGGGGGGATATGGGCAGGAAGGGGGAGGCAAGAGTTGGGCGTATCATCTGTCACACTACTTTCCTACAAGGCGGGGCGCTGCAAAAGCAGGTCTCAGCGACAAGGGTGGGGCAATCCTGATTGGCTGAGCTTTGGCTCACCTGTCTACAATAATCACTGCGGTTTTCTAGGTTGGCCTGAAACTTGGATAGCGGCCAGTAGCTTACGTGGGCTTACACTGGTGCAGTGAAAGGCGAGAGCACTCATGTACCAAAATGATGGACTGACCCAAAAGGGCTGCAATGGTTCCCACACAAAAAGGGCCCTGAGAGCAAACTTTGTCACAAAACCAAACTGGAGAGACCAACTCCATTAACAAATTAACAGCGGGGGTGGCTTCTGCTGCAGGGGGCTTTGGTCTCCTTTGCTGCGGCAGCTGCTAATGGATTTGGTGTCAAAACCAAGCTTTTTGAAGTGGGGAACTCTGGCCCATCCAAGGATCTGTTGGCGAGCATGGTGGAGAGCCTCAAGAGGGCTCACGCCATGGAAGTGAAGACTGGATGGTCTAAGGAGATGCTCATGGTCAGGGTGATTGAGGTGTGTGGGTTCGCCCCACTCCATATTTCACGTTTGGCTCCTGGGTTGAAACTTATGACCTTCCAGTCTAAGCTTCAAAAGGAACAGGTTTTGGCTGCCAGTTTGAGCACAAAAGAAGGAGGAGGCCATATGTCTTGACATTGGCACCGAGATTGGAAGGTTCATTCTGAGGGATGTACCACCTGTGATCACTAGAGGGGCCATGATGTCTCAGCTGAAAGGCTTTGGCAGAGTGATCTCCTTTAATGAGAACAAGCTGGTAAAGAACTTGAAGCAGAAGGACGGTAGCTTGAAAAAGTTCACTGTAGGATCTGGGGACTGGGTTTTGAAGGTTGAACTTTTGAAATCATATGGGGAGTTACCTCTTTCAGTCACTGTGGGGGCCTGGAGTGTCCCTGTGGTACCGCTGGACAGGTGCTTCTTGTGTGGTGTGAAGGGGCACGTCAGAGCCAAATGTCCTCAGGTTCAACCTCCTGCGGCAGTGGCCAAGCCTAGCGGGCCTAGCGTGGGGGTGCCAGTGATGGTGCCCTCTGAGAAGGAGAAAGTTGGCTCTCCAGAAGGCGTTGGAGAAGCTGACTGAGATGTCAGCCAAAGCAAGGGAGGAGGCTGCGGCTGGCATCACTTCAGAGGTGGTGACTGGAGTGCTGAAAAGTGCGAGGAAGGTCAACAAGGAGTCAAAACGCTCCCAGCAGGCGAGCGGAAGCGATGAGACTCCAAATCGAGCTGAGTGGCGCCTTGGCACAGTCCGCAAAGGACATTATGGAGGCGGTCGCCTCCCAAATGGATGGGGTTCTCCCCATCACTCGATCGCATAAGAGGTGGGCGACCATAAGGGATGTGGGTGTGACAGAGCGCGTGAGGCCCATAGGGGAAGAGGCGGAGGTGAGGGAGGTGTTGCCTGCTAGCAATAGTGGGCCAATGCCTTCTAACCCAATGCCTCCAACCAAAGCGGAGGGGTCTATCAAGGACCCTGGCAATGGCAAGATTCTGCAGAGGATGCTGTGACTGAGCAGCCTCCACCCCCAGCTCAGTCTAGTACTGAAAAGGGGAGGAAGAAACGTGGTCCCGCTAAACCAGCTGAGGTGGAAGAGGATGGGGACCCCCCAGATCCTGACACTGAGGCCTCTTCAGTTTCAAACCTATGGCGATCAGGGTTGAATTTGCTAACGCGTGGGGTCTGAATAGACTCAAGCAGCGGCAGCGGGTGAAACTCTGATTGCAACAACATGGGATAGATATTGGCTTCCTCACTGAGACTAAGTCCAAACCTGGGGTGGAAGAGGACTGGGCTTTCCAGTTCCCTTGGAAAAAATTATTTTACTCTCATTTGGTAGATCAACCAAACTCAAACTCACCCTTAGGGGAGGGACAGAGGGAGGGGTAGAAGCTAAGGGGGGTATATTGGTCTGGTGGGCGGACAAGGTTAAGGTGTTGGATAAAAGGGTATTGGTTCCTGGAAGGGCAGTGGCAGTAATGTCACTGTTTGGAGAGGAATCAATTTGGTTTATCGGTATATACGCGCCCAAATCTGTATCTGAATGGAAGGCCTTCTTCCAGAAGGTCGGCCTAAGGATCCAGGAATAAGGCATTGGGGGGTCAGTAATGCTGGGGGGAGACATGAACTGTGTCTGCTTTAGGGATGACAGGGTTGGGGCTTCAGGAAACTGGAGCTCTGATCCTGGAACCCAAGGGTTGGCCAGTTTAATGATCGACCTCGGCCTACTGGATGTGTGGAGAGCTGGCCATGGTGAGGAGGGAGAGACTGGGTGGACTCACATCCAGGGGGATCATTTCTCCCACATTGACCTTGTGTCAGTTCCCCAGCCTCTCCTGAGTCGCTGCAAGTTAATCCTTCGGAATCATGATCCAGGTGCTTCAGACTACAGGCCCCTGGAACTACAGATCAGTGACCCTCGGGTTGCTTCTTTAGGGAAAGGGATCTGGAGACTGAACCCTGAACTCTTGAATTAAAGTCCACTTCAGGATATCATAAGGAAGAAGGTGAGGTTGTGAAGAAGCCAGATTGTGGGGAAGCCAGATGCACCAGTAAAATGGTTGTGGATGAAGGCTGACCTCAAGATGGCTTGTGAAATTTTTGGGAGGCAGCTAGGGGCCATGCATTCGAGGTATGAAACCTTGGAGAGGAGCTTCAAAAGTACCTGCAAGCAGGCCATGGCCATGGGGACATCTGCCTACACGGCAAGGCTGAATTGTATGCAAAAATTGATGGGAGCCTTCATGGTGGACCGCCTCAACCAAAGGAAGTCTAGATGGGATGAGGATTCTATAAGCAATATGGACCTACTCCGCAAGGCAGTAGGGGAATTCAGACCTTCAGCAAAAATCTTGTCACTTTGTGATAGGGGAGTTGAGGTGAAGGATGCAGCTCGCATGGCTGAGGTGGCCAAATCCTACTATGAGGACCTTTATGGCCCCTCTGAGAATGACCCAGAGGCATCCAAAGTACTCTCAAGCGGACTGGGGGTACTGCCAAAGGAGACTCAGCTGCACCTATGTAGTAAGATCCGCAAATTGGAGGTGTCAGACGCCATCCACAAGGGCAAGAATGGCAAGGCTCCCGGGGAGGATGGGTTGATCTGGAGCTCTTCAAGTTATTCCGGGCAGAAATGTCTGAGGTGCTTGCTGAGCTGTACAACAACTCCTAGCCTCTGGTACAATTGAGCCGGCATTTTCAAAGGGTGTAGTGTTGGTGTTGTATAAGAAGGGCGATCCCTCCCACATGGGGAACTATTGGCCTTTGACTCTGCTTAACGTTGACTATAAGATCTTAATGAAGATTTTAACCAATCGACTAAAGGGGTTGTGGCAGATGTTGTTGGGAAAGAGCAGAATGAGTTTATCCCAGGACGCTCAATTACTGACAACTTGATGCTGCTTCACCTGATAGAAGAGTGGGCAAGTAAACAGTATGACCAGAGGGGGTGGCTACTTTTTCTTTATTAAGAGAAGGCTTATGATTGGGTGAATCATGAGTTTCTTTGGGAAGTGTTAAGTAGGGTTGGAATCAAAGGGCATTTGCTGATAATGCTCAAAGCGATCTATGATAAGGCCTCATTGGTTGTTAATATCAATGGGGTCCTCTCCCACCCCTTTAGGGTGTGTATGGGCGTGCGTCAGGGAGACCCTGTCAAGAGAGTGTCTGTAACTCTCTCGTTCCCAGCAAGGTGATGTGGGATGCAAACCCACATTGCTAGGGAACTAGACGTTAGGAGAATGGGAAGGAAGGCACCTCAAACGGTGCCTGTGCAAAAGGTACCCCAGGCAAGGGTGTAAAGAGCAACATATAGGACCAGGTAGGTAAGGAACATCACAGCTTGAGTGGACCCCAGAGGGGAGTCCATAATCAAGTGTAACTTGGTGTCAGGGGCCTTGGGTGCCTCGATCTGGAGGGGACCTGGGTGGCCCAAGGAAGCACCTGGGATTTTTGTATATTGTGATAAAAGGTAGTGGCCCACATGGTTGGAGACCTCCCCAAAGAGGTCCACCACCAACTTTGCCCAAGGAACCATTGGTAAAAAAATGTAAAATAATGGGTGTTTTTATTAAAAAAAGTCGACCAACAAGGAATGTTGGTCGCAAAAACATATTTGAAGTGGGCCGTGGAAATTCAGGTTCTGTGGAAGTGCAGCCAAGCCTTGACGCTCCAATAAACAGACGCTTTCATCCGTTTTAGTAAAATACACCAAAATTGCCTTCACTCAAGTAATCAATTGAAGCCATATTTTACCTGAGCTTAAAATTTCATAACTGGAGTGGGACTCAAACCCTTGCTCTCCAATCAACCAAATTGAACTGTCTTCGTTTATAACGTAGATCATTTGTTTTAGTTCCTGGGCCGAGATAAGAGGCTGGGCACTTCGCACCCCATTAGTATCAACCTGGGCATGCTTGGCTTGCACCCAGCGTTGATCTAAGGTGTGTTTCAGGTTTGGAAGAGCCTGAAGTTTCACCTTCTGGGCCTCCTTTCGCCCAGCCTTGTCTTTAGCATCAGTTCCTACTATAAAGTCATCCAACCATGACAGACCCTCTATCTCCCTTGTTGTTTGACCTTGCAATAGAGACTCTTTCAGTGGCTCTCAGAAAGTCGGACCAGAGTAAACTTACCATCAATGGCGAGGAGTACTCTCATTCAATGTTTGCAGAAGATACATGGATTTATGTTTCATCAGAGGAGGAGTAGAAGGTGGTGATGAACATTCTGATGATGTACCAGAACTCAAGCAACGCTAAGGTCAATCTGTCAAAATCCAGGGCTTGGCCCATTAGCAGAATGGTGACGTTGGGTGTGGCACCAAAGAGCTCGATCCCCTGGATGGCAACAGGGGATGAGTTTCTGTATCTTGGGTGTCCCATCCTGGGGTGAGCGTCACCCACGAAATTTGGCTCAAACTTGAAGCAGACCTTAAAAAAGTGGCTTGGAAGTGACAATGGCACAATCTTATCAGGGCAGGGTTATTGTCATTAACACTTTCATTCTTTCCAGACTATGGTACATTGCCAGATTTGTTCCACCGCTGGCATCTTCCACAAGAAGAATACAGAGTTCAGTCATCCAGTTTATTTGGCGAGAGCGAGCGTCAAAAACCAGTTACTCTAACTTGTGTCAGGAGGTGAAGAAGGGGGGCATCGGTCTGATTAACTTTAGGAGTATGATTAAAGCACTGCAGCTAAAATGGATTGCACGGGTCACTCGGGAGGGAAACCCATCTGTTGGTCTCCAATACTAGAGGACTACCTCTCTAAGGCTTGCAAGGACAGTTCGAACAAGGATCTTGGTGTTAGCTAGGGCATCAATCAAGGGGCCATCCCAAGTGCGGGGAACCTACCAGGCTATTGGAAGGATTACTTTAGAGCTTGGGCGGGCAGCAAGGGTATATTAGAGGGTAGAGAGTGGACCATTGAAAGGATCCGGGCAATTCCCCTTTGGGGAGGAGTTTGGGGACTGAAGATGGAACCTCATCTGCGCAAGGACTTCAAGCACTTTATTGGGGCGGTCCACTGGGGGGACCTCCTTGATGGCGATGGCTGGAGAGTGCTTAGGGTGGAAGCAGCCAATAATGTTACCAGCACCTCCAAGGGGCTGGTAAGGAAGGCATGGGATGTTGTGGAAGCAACTGAACTGCCTTCTTGCTGGAGGAAGCGATTCCTTCTCTGGCTGCATTAGAGGCTGGGGAAGCCCATTCAGAAGGTCGTGGAGTGCAGGATTGGTGGGTGTTCCCACGAGGAAGAGAAGGCTGGAGATACTCCAGATGGGAAAGCCTCTTCATTCTTTGGGATTGGCTCAAGGTGGGGGGAGGTAGCGGTGTCTGCCTCTCAGATTTCACAACCGCCAGGTTCTAGAAGCTACAAGACAGAGAGCTTTGCTTGACATACTTGTCCTGGATCACTTGCAAAATGTGACCTGGCCTGATGGACCTGTGGAGGAGGAGGGTTAGGGGATGCTGGTCTATACCAGTTCAGAACTTTCTCTTCCAACTCCGCAGCAACATTCTGGTCACTGGGGCGACTCTGTAGAAGTGGATTAAGCATAAGGAGGATGTCCTTCTGTATGCCTGTAAGGTATGCAGAGGGGTGGAGATGGCAAAGCACATCTTCACAGAGTGTCCGGCAGCAGATGCTGTGTGGAGTAGTGTTCTCCTTTGGTATGAAGCATACCAACCAGGGTGTAAGTTATCCTCTGGTCATCTCGCATGGCCAGAGATCCTGACTGCGTATGCACCACCAAGTCTGCTTGCAGACAAGGAGGGGTTCAGGGTCTGGTGCACAATATGGGGGGAGGTGATGTATGGTCTATGGCTTGCCAGAAACCAGCGTTGCTTCCCTTCAGAAGGAATCCAGGCAACAAGCTCCCTGGCCATAGTCAAGCGATGGCTAGAAATAGCTGTATAAAGCTATGGCAATCCTCTTTCCTCAAGTAAGTCCAACTTGGGGGTCAGTCTGGTCTCATTCCTCGCAGTAAGGGGATGGGAGGCATATCTCTGAACTGGCTGGGTAGCCTTTGCTACCTGGTATACCAAACAGGGAAGAATATGTCAGTTTAGGGGTGGTGTGAGCCACCCCATCATGGTTGGGCCCACTTTGGTGGTGCTTAGATTCGCGCAGCCCCAGTGCAGCGGGGGGCAGTACCCCAGGTTTCATCCCGCAAAGTTGCCTGCACTGGGTGCCCTAACGGGCACACAAAAACTCAAATTGTAATGAAATAATTTTTTGTATGGTCCAACTCATGGCATAGGGGGCAAATTGTGCAACCGTTGTTGGTGAGAGCCCAAGAGAAATGGTCAGGTGTGGATGGGATATATGCACGCGGTGGGATGTTCTTGGCTATTTTATCTGGTGAGGGGGTAATGGTGGCCATTTCATGAGGTGCCACTAAGCGCTCAGCACTTGGGACAAGGATTTGGAGGATAATACAGGTGCCATAAGTGGATAGCCCTGACATCAACTCCTAATATACTATCTGAGGGGATAGGTGTGAGGGAAAGTTTGCAAAGGTCATCACAAGTGTGTTATCATTGGGGAGAAGTGTTCAGATGGTGGTAATGGGTGTGTTTTTAATTAAGGGCGTTGCTGCTGCAGCCACGTTCTCTTCAGTTTTAAAACCAATACCAAAATAGCCCTTATAAAAGCAGAAGTTGATATAACCCACTGGTGCAAAGGTGGCTGTTGCCAGCTCAATAATTACTTTGTTGGCATACAGGAAGAAAAATTCCATATTTAATGCAAAGGCAAAAGTGGATATTGGATTGAGGTGGGCTAGGGGGTGGGGTAGGGTTGGGTGGACTCATGCAAGGTGAAGTGCTATGTCCCTCGAAGGGAAAAATCGACCAGTAGTACTTGGTGGACTGAACGAGCTCAGCATCACGCGTTTTCCTGATGTGCGGTAAACTATAGCATGTAGAGCACCGCTGCCCAACATTGGCAGTAGGTGATGGATCTGAGGAACTAAATGGAAAAATGATGCAGTAGATGTGGTGGTGGAAAATTGATGGTTTCTTTATCAAAAATCGCTCAAAGTTGATGTCAAGAAGAAAGAAAAGTTTAACATACTATAACATGCTAGATCAAAAATTAAAGCACAAAAGCAAAAAAATAAGTATTGAATGGACTACAAAGCTTCACCATAAGTATTTTCTTGGTATTAAAAAAAATGATTTTGGATCTTGGGAAAACTGGAGAGTATTTGGAAAGGTCATTAGAGGTTACAAAGAAAATAGTTAACTACTTTTCTCTCTTGTTGCAATCACTTTTGCAACATATTCAATTCAAGTTTGAATCTAGTCTAATAATCTCACAGAGGAGATTAGTCTGCGCCCATGTCAGGGAGCAGTTGGGCAAGTAAGGTAAGAGGAGCAGGTGGTAGGCCCATGGCCTCAAACGTTCAAAAACGCCCCAGAGAAACCAGCGGAATAGAAAAAAAAATTAAAAAACTGTCAGTCACTATTTCCCCAGAAATCCTCGCTTGGCAAGCATGATGCAACCAATACATCAACACGCCGCACTCCCAGCCACTTTTGTTGGTGGAATATGGAGTCCGCGTGTTTCTGGACATCCAACAAATGGCTTTATGGGAAAAATTTTGTGGGGATGTGCACACTTTTCCTGACTGCAGTGTATGTTGCACCTCGCTCCATGTCACGCAGTTGGCTGGACCTAGGTTTTGAAAACAAGGAGGCAGCATATGAGGCTGCTGCAGTGCGCATAGTGATTGACCTCCCCAAAGGGCACAGGTCATCAAAACCAAATGCACCAGATGGACAAAATCCAACCAAATTTTCCTCAAGTTTGACTTTTTGCCTACTACAGTAAAACGTGACATTTTGGAGCAACACCTGAAAGATGGTCTCATCATTTATGGCGAAATACAATCTTCCGAGATGCAACACTTTATGCTGATGCCACACCTGTGCACTGGCAAAGCCATCACAGTTCTGACCCCAACTGAGGAGATTGCGAAGGACCTAATCCAGATCCCGCACTCCAATATTATTGATATCAAAGGGCATACCACCCACACTTTTTTGGGTGACCGTGGACAGCGCGCCCCCCATCTGCACCACTGGGACACGTTTGGCCATAAGGCACATGCATGCCCCACCAAGGAGGGCATCACATTCCATGAGCACCCCTCGGCGGCCATGGCCAGCAGAGAGGCGCACTACAAACCAATTGCAAGCACCAAAGAGGCTTTCCCGTGGGGAGCACAAGGCTGCTACCTACTGGTAAAGCCTAATTCCCCACAAGAGCAGAAAAAGCCCAAGCAGGCCCACAGGGCCGCAGCCAAGGAAGCGGCCAAAGTCACCACTGCTATCCCACACTCCCAACGCCAGGAGGACATCAAAACCTTCGCGACGGAAGCAACTTGGGAATCCATCAACCAATCAGATTGGGAAAGCCCATGCCAATTGGGCCTCCCGATCTGAGGATCTGATGGGTGACTCAATTTCACCCGATCTTTGCAACCAAGCTCTAGTCAGGATTGACTTGGTCTCCAACCTACCAGAAAATTTTTTTTGCACCGCTCAATGGTGCACCAAACTCATCCGCACCACAAAAAATTTGTCCAACATTGGGGAAACAAAAAGTGAAGGCAAAAGCCAACGCAAACCTTTCTGCAAAAATTAAAAAACTACCAATAGCGTTGCTGCAAACACCCGTGCTGCCATGAAGGCCCTCGGGGATCTAGAGGAGGCTAGTGGGCCTGGGTGCCCACCCCCTCACACCTAAGGTGTGATGGGGGAGACCTTCACTTTAGGTATGTTGAATATCGCCAGACTCAAGGCCTCGCCATCCTGGGCTAGGAAACTGAGTTTCTTACAACAAAATTTACCCGTGGATATCCTGGCCATCCAGGAGTCTCACTGTCTGCGAGGTTCCAAGGTTGCCTGAAAAACCATGCTCCTCCCATCCCTATCCTTTTAGTCAGAGCACTGTGGGGTGCTAGTTCAGAGAAACAATTTCTTCAAATTTTTATTGTCAGAAACCTTCCTCAATGGCTGAGTCCTCATTGTCACTTTCTTGTGGGCTGACGTGGTGCACGCTATTGTCAACATTTATGCCCCAAACAGTGCACAAGAGCGTCGGGAATTTTTCTCATCAGTCATATCCCTCCTGCTACCCCCAGACTCTTTTGTAGTCAACGACATGAACTGTTGGCTAAACACACCAACGGACTGTTGGCCTTTCTCCTCCCACGCCCCTAGGGTCATGTAGAACTTTGCATTCTAAAGGCCATCCTTGGGTTAATGGATGCACTGCCACGGCAAGCCCTGCTGCTCAAAAACATGATGCGCCCCCACGTCCACAATGGCCAATTAAGGTCCATGTCCTGCATCGACCTTATCCTTATGCCGGCGAAATTCCAACCCCACATCTCACACTTCAAAACAACAAAAATGGATTTCTCCAACCACCGACTGGTCTCAATAACCTACCACCTACCTGTTACAGTGGCTAAGGCCCCACATTGGTGTAAACTCAGCCCCCCCAAACTTGCGTCGCCAGGATTTTCCACTTGGGTGGAATCTGCAACTTTGGCAAAAGAGTTTGTTGCACCATTTTGTGCAGACCCCATCTTCACATGGGCAACCTTCAAAGAGGATACCATCCGCCACTCTCGCCATCTCTCCTCCAGATGCTCATGAGCCACATTGGCTGTCATTTCGCGTGCTCTGGAAGAGTTGGCACACCTGGAGTCCAACATCCTGGCTACAGGATACAGCCCTGTATGGGGCCAGAAGTGGGTGGAGGCAGCCGCCCACCTCAACGCGCTCAAAAGGCAACACAAACATCAGGTTTGTGTTCAGTACAGGGCCAAACGCATTACAAAGGGTGACAAGTGCACCGCATATTTTTTTAAAAAAAATTCACACCACACCAGAGCGTGGCCTGCACACAGGTGTGAAGATCGGATGATTCCATCGCAGATACGCCAGCCAAAGTGTCAATCAAAACACAGAAGTATTACTCCAAGTTATACTGATCTGATCCAATTCAGCTGGCCAAAGTGGCGGAATTTCTCAACTGAGCCCACATCTGCACTATTTCCCAATACCCAGAAGTAATGAATTTGATTACTCTGAATGAATTATGGACAGCCATCCGTGGTGCACCAAACTGGAAATGCCCATGCCCAGATGGCATTCCATATGAATTCTATAAAAAGTACTTCAAATATATATCCCCACTACTGCTTTCTTCACTTAACCAGAGCCTTCTGGAAACGCTCCTCCTACCAGGAGGACAAGAGGCCTTCACCATCACACTCTTCAAGAAAGGGGACAAGCTAGACTTAGCCAACTGGCGCCCCATTTCTTGAACTAACACGGATACAAAAATTTTAACCAAAATCATGGCTAACCGTTTAGGGATTGTAGCCTCTGCCACCATCTCCCCAGAACAATTCGTTTTTATACCCAGAAGGTCGATTTGGGACAGCGTGCACTCTGTGGCTAACGCATGCCAGTCCACAGCCTCTGGGGCACTTGTTTTCTTTGATCAGCAGAAGGCTTATAATAGGGTCAACTTATAATACCTCAAAGCCTGCCTCCACAAGTTTCACTTCCCATATCAGTTCATTAACTGGGTTATGTTGCTTACAGAATCCACCATAATGGCTTTGCGTGGCCCTGGCTTCCTCACTGATGTTGTTCACCCTCAAAGGGGTCTCCGCCAAGGGAACATTTGAGCCCACTCTTGTATAACTTCAGCCATGACCCACTTTTATGCAACGTGAATGCCCGCCTTACTGGTGTCCATGTGCAAGTCCAAGCGCTGATTAAGTTGTTGAGATTTACTGAAGATTGTATGTTTGAGGTGTCTAACAACCAAGATGCACAAGTGCTGGAGACAACTATCCAGGATTACTCCAGGATAAGTAACGCCGCACTTAAAACATCCAGGACCGAAATTATTCTCCTTGCATGGTTCCAGCCCGCTGGTCAACAGCACTCCATTCCATCTCTGCTTCAGCAGCTAGCTCACAGGTTTGCTTGCCCTGCCAACCTATACCACCCCACTTTCACTCCCTTTAGTGCCAAGACCCATTGATGGTCCAGTATGGCATTTGGGAGTGTGGATGGAGGCGGGAGGGTACCCCTTATTGGTGATGGAGCACCACATCCTAGACAATGTTGCAAAGTGCATCGCTTCCCTCAGAGCCCACTAGACTACCATCCCAGACTTGGTTGTGCTTGCCAACTCTATGCTCCTGTCCAAAGTCTGGTTCATGTCCCATGCTATCGCCTTTTCCCCTTCTTTCTTCATCTCTTTATACGCCCTCCTACAAGGGTGGCTTTGGTTTGGCCATCCCCCGCCAGTGCGCCTGGATGTCATGTTTGGCCCTTGTCATAGTGGTGGTATGGGCTTGCTCAACTTCAAGGCCCATGCCACCAAAATACTTGGCACCTGTATTGCTTCAGTCACCAACCCTACACTTCTAGACCAATACTGGTCATGAGCGGCCCACTCCAATTTTTTCTATGCCCTGGGTCTCATCAATCCTGACCATCCCCATTCTCTGATAAACTATCTGGCCTCTCATCACTCTCCATGGGCCCACGTGGGACGTCACCTCACTTCAAATTAATTATCCTCTCCACGGGAGTTCTGAGCGGAGAATCAGCATCAGTGGTCACACCTCCCAGAGGGGTCGCCCTACTCCCTGATTCAAACAAGAAGTCCATGGGCAAGTCGTTTTAAACAACCTGGTACCCCAACGTACCCACCTCATCACCTGTGTGGACTACCTTGACAAGCCTGACATACCGTACTCTTTGGAGACCCAGGAGGAAATTTGGAAGTATATTCACCATTCCCTTTATGACCCCAAATATGCGCCCATGTGTGAAGATGCCTGAGAAAAGTGTACCTCATGACTGAGTGATCCAATGCCTCTCAAATTTAATCATTGTTTGCAGTCAATATGTTTCTTTAGTCCATCACTTTTGAAGACCGCCCGCCTTCACAGGCAATTTGGCGAGATGTTATGCGCCTTTTTTTCCAGGAGAGTGAGCAGATTTTCATCCTGTCCAAAAAAATCTTAGCCTTTTACATGACCTCCCCTATCTACCCATCTCTCCACGCCTTAATTGTTGTAATAGAGCTATGGATGATACACATCATTGTCCTTGATGCACTCTCTGGAACTACACCAACTCTACGTGAAGCTGCGCGTCACTTCTATTACCACCTTGCAGATCACTTTCAAGCTTGGCTTTTGGCCACCTGCCATCCCACCAACGCCAGTTGTTGTCATCCTGGTTCCCCATCTCGTTCCTCTCGTCAGATCCTTTCCTTCATTTGTGTTCAATTTTGGCCCAGGCTGACCCTGTTACTCCCCCTCTTACTTCCACTGGCAGTCACGCTGGCAACAGGAGGAGCATCAGCTCCTCTGGGGTGCCCCTCATTTTTTGGTGTTTTGTAGTAAGAATTTATTTGAATTGTCCATCCCATGATCAGCCTTCCCTGAATAAAAGTTTAAAAAATTTAGATCTTAAGTGTTAATCACACAGCCTTGGACGTCGCGCCTTGCTGTGGGTCACTGTTTGGGGGACCTCTGATTCTTTAGGTAAATGGGGTCTCCATAGACCTTTTTGGTGCACCGCAGATTCTCAAACATGTGGGAAAGGTCCCACAATGCTACTCGTCTACATTGCCTCAATGGAATGGCATCTTCAAACAGCTAGTATCCAAAAAATTTTGTTTTAAAATTAGCGGAATTTTTAATGGCCCTAGTTGGCCAGACCCTTGAGGACTTGTAGTAACAGTGTCCCCGTTACATTGTATCTCCTATAGGGCTAAAAATAAAAATTACTTTGTTGTGGTCTTGACCTTTTTGCCTTAAATCTAACTGGACTAGCCAGCCTTTGGAGAAATAGTTGAAATTTGTGGTGTTTTGTATCTGTGCTAAGTGCACTGCTTCCTCTGAGATCTTTAATCGCCGTTTTACAATTAACATACCTGTGGTTCAATAAAATCTCTTCATTGCATACCATGCACATCCTGTGCGCAGTGTTTGAGCGTTCTCTCATGCAAAACAGGCGCTTTGTGACTCTCCAGTGTAGTGTTGTAACTTTGGGGTGAAGGAGATGCTTAATTGAATATCACCAGATGGTGATGCTGAGCTCAGGTTGGTATGTTATTCACCAGAAATCCAACGCTTGGATTAGCTGGATGCTTGAGCCTGTGGAATTCACATTGTTTGGTGGCTCTGCATGCCTTTAAGCTTTATAATTTTCTGTCTTCGCCCTCATCATAATAGTCAGACAATTGACTGTGGGTTCTGCTAGTTGGCAGGTCAACCAGTATGAAGACTGGTCAGCCCTTGGCTTTTTACCTTAGGCTTGGAGCCAGCAGCGCCAGATGACCCCCTGGCATATCACCCACAACATTTGGGGATCCCCTAGTCTAATCCCCAAACAACAAAATAAATTTAAACTTTAACAAAATGGTAGATTAGGTAAAGGGATATGTTTATTGAAAGGGAAGCGCCAGGTATTTAAACTATAAACAAAAGGTCTACTGCACCCACTGCTGACCTATCAGCTCTTCCACTGGTTCTTCCAGACAAGTACTCTTCTTATTCTACTATTGCTCTTACTCACTTCTCTGGCGTCAACCCTCTCGTTCCATCCTTCCCAATGACTGATTATTAGTTTCAGCTAATCCTTAGCCTTGAGTCACCAATGATCTGTATAAATTACTATATATAAATATATCAAATATAAATTCAAATTAGTTATAATGCGCCAGAAGTAACTTCAGTCTCTCAGGTAACTTGGGACATTTTAACATCTCGCTGACATACCTTTCAACTCATTGAAGTCAATCATCCAGGGGATCTCTTTATTTAGGCAATATTTGATTGTTAAAATATGAGGCACCAGAAACAACCTTGGCTACCTTGAACTCAGGATCATCAGTTTCCGCCAGCACTTACTAAATCAATATAAATAATCATCCTTAAGCTAATAGTTGCCAGTGATCCTTTTACTAATTTGGAGACATTAATTGCCCCATTTAATCCCAACCTTTTCAAACTTGGCAGAATGCATGGATTTGGTTAACCCAATTTGGGGAGTTTACCTAGCAATCACCTAATAAACCAAGAAATACAGTCGTTGAGCCATTCTTCCAGGATTGGCCATATCCTCCTAAATCTCGCTTAATCATTATAGGAATCATTCTGATTTGTATTCTGACAATAATTCTTGGGTTTTTACTGTGATCCTCAGCATAATTTTTAAATTTATAAAGTATTAAGCATTGACATGGTCTCAAACATCATGTCCCATGGCCCTACTAATTCTGTTTTAAACCTAGGTAGTTTTATAGGGTGACTGAAAATCCTGAATTCTGAGGGCCAATTTCTGGCTATTTAGATTCTTGCTGAAGATGCACATGGGGGCTAGATCTCTCTTGTGAAATCGCAGCTTAACCCTTCATAAAGATTTTAGTGGCATTGCATTCAGGTTGATTAGGCCCATCCCACCTTCAAAAGTTAGCCCCCTTAGTGTGATGATTCTGGCTAGAGGGGAGCGCGCGCCCCAGAGCTATGGTTGTATTGTTGCTGTAAATTGTAAAAAAAACTTGCTGAAAGCAATAGCATTTGCAAGATACCAAATTTTAAGAAAAGCATAGTGTTGGCAAGGTGGCACTTTCCAGCCAGGGAATTTTTTCCTGAACTTCCACCTTTCCTTTGCATTTAGATATCCTGTGGTTGCTTCTCTTCCACGACTTGAGTTTCTATATCCGTGCTTGTGATGGGAATCACTGGGTGTCTTTATGGGTCCTTTTGGAAAGGCATATGAAAGGGAGTTGGAATAAAGTTGTAACTCTTGCACTTCTTCAATTTGCTTTTCTTTATAACTTTTCATAATGTCCTCTTATTTTTAGGTCTTAGGAGCTTAATATTAGTTAGCTCCAAAGCTTTATTTTAGTCTTGTAGAGTATATCTTGTGAGGTTTTTTATATAGGCTGATTATCTCCTCTACCTTCTTAGAATCCGCCTTGGAAGAGAACCATACCATGCAGTCATCTGAAAAGGCCAAACCCTTTAGTGTATTTTGACCCTTGCATGAAATCTCAATTAACTATCTCTCCATCACTCGCAGTAAGGGGTCAATTGTAAGATTGTACAAAATAGGGCTGAGTGGGCCCCTTGACGAAGGCCTCTTTCTGGTGTATCTGGAGGTGAAATAAAGGCTGGACCAAGAACGGAAAAGGTGGAGAACAATTGATGGCTTGCTACCCATGAGATAAATGGTTTTTAGCGCCTTGTTTGTGAAGTGTTGCCGCTAAGTAGTCACAATCTACTCTGTCATATGCCTTGGCTTGGTCAAGAAAGAAAAACACGCCCTTGGAGGCTCCTCCTAGTGTATTTGTTACTTGGTGATGTTGTCCTAAATAAGCTTTCCTGATATACCCATGTTGTTGTGGGAAAATGCAATCATTGGCTTTTTCTGAAGATGTTTATTCATATATTTCCCATTATCTTCATGTCTGCGTTTATTGAGATATTGGCAACAATTTAGGTCAGTATGGTCCCCTTTTCTGTGGAAAACTAAAGCATAAGCTTCTGCGCCTCCTAAGATCACTCTGCCTCTTTCAGACTTGAGTTAAAGAGCGAAAGCATGGGCTTCTTTATCACCTAAAAATGTGTTTTGTAGTATTCATAAAGGATACCATCTGATCTTGGTGACTTGCTGGTGAGGTATTCACAGAACCTATGTGAGCTCTTCCTCAGATATAAGGTCAACAAGGTTGGCTAAATGCTTGACGTGGTTAGGAATAACGTTAAAAAAGTAATCCTTAGAGGCTTCTTCTGTTGAGTCTGCCTTATACTATTCTGATTAGTAAGGATGGGTAATGGATGCTACTTCTTTTGGATTGCTAGCAGTTTGGCCCTCGTGCGTTTGATGTCTGTGAGGATAGAATTTTGGACCTCGCTTTGTAATCATGGTAGAGTAACTTATAAGTCCTATGTCCCTGAGAGGTCCATCTGGCCTATCTGGAGGGCATTCATGTGCATTTAGAATTTTTTATCTCTTTTAATTATTAGTGCCTGCTTCACCAAATCTCTAGCTCACTGTGGTAAGTAGCTGCTGTAAGGTGGGTATCTTTCCAAATTTTTTTATTCTTTGGGCTTTGACAAGTTCTGCCACTTCTTTCCTTGTGCGACGTGAGCTGTGTGGGCTGGAGCAGACTATATTTTTGTATTCATCGTTTGCCGCTGCTGCCATAAAGTATCTGAGTTGGTGCACTTTTCAAGCTCTTCTGCATGTACTTTATCTGATACTTTACTTAAACCAGATCACATTATTTTGGAAGCATCATTTTTGCAATGTTTCTATAAGGTTCTTTCTTTAATTGAAAACTAATTTTCACCATTCTATGGTCATATAGGTGCAGGCCAATTGTTGCAAATTATTCAACTTGTGATTCCAATAACGCGGGTATGAGTATCTAATCTAGATGAATAGCAAAGATCGCTTGATTACATACAATGTTGGATCACGTCAGATTCAGAAAATATGATTCTGATGATGGTTTTGCATTTTAAAGACTTTTGTTATAATTAATTGTTGTAACTGGCTTGATCCTATTGGTGAGCTCGTGACATCTGGCCATCTGTTACAAGTTACGTCCAGACAGAAATTGAAGTCAACTAGGTAAATCGTTTGATCTGGTAGGTTCAAATCTATTAGGCTGACCAAAAAACTTCTACCGCTTGTCTGCTTCAATAGGGGCATATACTGATGCAGCGTGACCTGAATGGTTATCCCATGTGAAGTGCCAGAACTAGAATCCTTCTTTCTAAATGAGAATAATAGTTGGTGATTGTGACGTTAGCTGATATTTTAACTACAAATTCACAAAAGCTAGTCCAGAATGTTCGCAAAGAAAGAAAGAGCATGGACCACTTTTCCTCAAAACAAGTGGTGCACTTGCACTCCTGCAAGGCAAGCACATCCACTTTAGGTTTTTAGCAGGAGTTTTGTAATATACAGGGACTTAATGGATGAGAGGCCTGCTACATTGAAAGTCTCAATAGTTAGAGAGCCCACTACTCCTGCTATGACTGCATAGGACCTGAAGGCCCTGTACAGTCAAGGCGGCTTGCTTGAACATGCCCTAGTCATAGGACCCTCATAATTAGTCTGATATGGTGGTGTATATGAATGCCATTCAGGGGCTCAGAGTTTTTGATTATTTTATCCGTGCAGTGAACACTGTAGTCTTCCATCCCATTGAGGGTTAAAAACTGTTAGCTTGTGAAACGGGTTTGTTGACTGGTGCTTGAATGTGTTGGGATCCATTGTGTACAGGTACAAAATGTACATTTTCCATTTCTGTTTGATATTCTAACTGCTCACTATCCTGCTACTTCTGAGCTGTTTTAGCGGACATAATAGAGAGGTGCTCCTGTTGTTGCGCAAGATTAAGCTTGGCCGCTTCTTCCTGAGCTAGCGCTTCTTTTTATAGCACTAGGTGGTCTCAACCTAAAGGGGGATACATCGATCTAACCTGAGGTAGCAATTCCTTCTCCTCCTTTTGATCCTTATGCTTGCCTTTTCCTCCGCCTTTATGGCCATTTTGTTCTTTATGCTGCTCAGGGGAGACTGATTGATACTCCTCATAAATAATCTGTAATCCACAAAGGCGGGCTGAAATGCATCTCTTTGATATGTTTCCTTTGTTCTTTCTTCGCTCTTAATATGATTCTTCTAACTCATGTAGCCATAAAAGCATTATTTTTATGCCCTACCTTGTTGCAGCTTATACATATAGGCGGTCACTTTTCTGGGCGTACTGATAAAGGCCAAATTTGGTTCCTTTTGAGTCTAAAATGTACGCCTTGTGTGGGATTATATTGATGTCTCCCTCAGCGTCATTGCCTGGGAAGATCATTGCTACAGCTTTGTCTGTATCAGGTGTGGCAGAAGACGGGGTATCTCCATTTTAAAGTAAACTAGATCCACATATGCGCTCAGGCTGCTTGTAAGCGCTACCTCCAGATCATTCCATTTCTCAGTGGTCAGAAGTCCATCTGGTACCGCAAAAAGGTTTTCAACTTCCTAAATGTGGGTATGTGTAATTGGTATATTAGACTTAATTTGTTCAGGCTCCTTGCCTACCCTAAGCTTAGTATAGGTGACTACAAAAAGGGCTGCTATGGCGGCGTCAGCGGCCTAGGCAGTAGTGAAGCCAAGGTCTAAGGTTCCCATAGTGAGTTTTTCAGTCAATCTTACAACTTCTGGGAATTGTCCTGGATAGCCTGACAAATTGCTTCATATTGTAGAGGTTCTAAAACGCCAAAGTTTATGAACACTCCAAATTTATGTGAGGACTTGGGAAATGAGTGGCTGATGTTGCCAAATTAGTGGAAACCTGGGACCATCCTGAGATAGTCGATATTTGAGAAATTTGGTCTCTTTTTTGCGCTACAGTTAAAGTTGAACAGTTGGGCCTTCTGGCCTGCGCTGTTCCCCTTTGTCGCTGCTGCAAAAGAATGTGAGATCAGTGGATTGGTTGCTTTGTCATCACCTAATTGACGTCACAATTAAGACACGTTGTAGTTGGCTGATTAATTTAATCACCTGTAAACAAAAGTGATGCATACAGGAAAGAAAAGCTTGCTACATTTGATTATCAAAGTCTTGATATTTCTTAATAATCTACTTCAAACGTACACAGAATGGCCACTACGCAATGAATTTCCTTGCATGAAGCTAATACATGTGGTGCATTTACTTCTGCATTAATTGAGAAAAGAACAAGCAGAGTAGAGGATGGACTCTTTACCTCCACTAAGATGACCATTATAGTATAACACAAGAGCAAAGCGATTCTTTACATTAAACTCTAGCACATCTACCAATTATTTTGTTTTTCAACAAACTACTGAGCATTTTTATGTAGTAACTTGAGCCTAATTTAAGAAAAATTGCAATCAAGGAGGCTCTCCAAAAATATCAAGAAAACTTTACTTGTAACGGATGTTGAAATAAAATTCCACCAATGTACCGCAGCTTTTTGTCAACATTATCTTTAGAAGGCGTAATTATGGTCATTTAAGTAGATATGATCGCCAAAGAATGCCCTCAAATTGGAATCAATAGAAGCGCTTATTAATAGTAAAAATTCCTTGGACATACACACTAAACTACCGCTACACTTTTTTTAATGTACCTACTGTGACATTTTTCAGCTAAAAAATTAAAGATAAAGTTATTATGAGCACCAAGCACCAGTTAGTATTGTGCCTCCCAGGATGATAAATAAGATATTGTTGAAATTGGATGTCAAACATCACGTTTATACAGAACTGCTGGGCTTAAGTGCACTGTATCCAAGGGACCTTACATATTAATACCTTTCATTTTTAAAGGAGCTATAGTAGTACCCACAATTTTGCTGCCAACCAACATAATTATATGCTTATAATTATGTCGTCTATTCAAAACCCTGGCACCATAGTCAACACTATAGATGAAGTATTTAAACTTTAAGGTCAAATTATCCCGATTTTTTTACATCAAGTGGCATGCAAAAAAACAAAACTCTCAAGTAAACCTGTCATATAAGCTGTACTAATCTTAATTTGCTCCCAATTAATGAAAAGTATCCATAGCCAAATCTAATTAAAACTATGAATACAACTAGCTATCATTAAGTAACAGTTGAAACATCATGGTACCCTAAGGACACAAGGTGATTAGAGCACTAAATTTGGAGTTGAGATACTTAAAGATCTGTGTAGCAAAGTAATTTTTCTGCAATAACTCTCTTGGGTACAAACCCTATTTAGCTCCCAGGATGATATATCATAACATGGCGGATATAGTTCTTGTTAGCCAACTTTTACAGAGAGCTAAGATGTAAAAATGCACCAAGTGGTAACCTACTTTCACCTGGTTTTCGTTGAGGATATTAAGGGCATTAAAAGTTTGAAAATTAGAGGAGTTTAAACTCCATAGCGGCATTCTGACTAGTTTTTAGCAGTAGTCATAAGAGATAGTTAAATGGTATTAACAGAGGATAAAAAAGTCAAGCTCTATTACAGTTCATTGATGTTGAAGAACTTTGCCATCAACAACCATTATTTCAGAAGTTGCATGACACTGAACATCAAATTGACAAAGGAAATAACAATTCCATCTTCTTTCAGATAATCTGCCATTCATGCGCCATGATTATATTAATAGCTGAATAAAAGAAACTTTAAAACAAGGAATGATGAAACCATTCAGGAGCCTGTGGGCCTCACCAGTTGTCAGACAATCTCCTTCTCGACTTAAGAAAAAGAATGCTGGAGGTATGAGTGCTCCCAAATCTGCTACCATGATTGGCCCATCTCCTGCCCAATCTTAAATAATATTGTGGTTATCAACGATATGAGAACCAATGGCGAAAAGACCTTGGCGGATTCTTGGTGGAATCCTAACTATCAGAAAAATATGGTTTATAACCAAAATTGGCTTTATAAGGTAATAACTAATAATAGAATTGCTCCGACTTCTTGGCCAAATTTGGTGTGTTTGTTACCACATGGGTCTAATCACCTCCGAGGTGAGAAGATTTTACTCGATGATGATAGGGTGCAAATTAACCAATCATTACCACACAATTCTGACCACCGTTGAGGTGAGAAGATTTTACTCAACAATGATAAGGTACAAATTAACCAATCATTACCACATGAGTCTGACCACTGTCAAGGTGAGAAGATTTTACTCACTGGTGATTGGATACAATTTATCAAATCGTTACCACATGGGTCAGTTTTGCCTCAAAAAATTTATCTTCAATCTGATAGGCCAAAAGCCTATATTCCCTAATTTGGATGACTTAGCTTTATAATACTTTAGCCTCAGAAACCCATGGTCTTGAAATTTGAACTAGTTTAAATAGGAAATACTAGTATCAAGAAAAGGACATTTCTTGGTTTTGCCCCACTTAAACAATAAAAAACATAAAAACTATAACAAAGCATTATTTATTACTATTATTTAAAAGTAAATTTCTCACTTTAATAAGAAATTTGTGGCATCCGTCAGTGGATCCTACAAACTGGTGCTCACTACAATGGATCACCCTGAATACTTCATTAAGTATTAAAGCAATGGAGGCTGTAAACGTGAGCAGCTCTTCTGAATCGCGATTAGTTGCTCTTGAGAAGCAACTAGCCAGCTCTTTCTCCCGTCTCAAAAAGCTAGAGCAACAGCCATTCAAATTACCTATAAAGGACAGATACACCCAGGATGAAGGGAGCATTGCTTCCTTTTTGTACGTTTATGAAGCTGCGATGGATGGCGCCACTGATAAACATAAAGTTCAGTACATTCTTCCTTGTTTAAGCCGCAAAGCCCAAGAGTTGATCTTTCCTCACCTGGATCCTCAGCACACCTGGCCAGATGTTAAGAAGGCCCTCTTGGCTGAATTTGGATCCAAGCAGAGCTTATACAGGGAAAAACAAGCTTTCATGCGCCTTGCCATGTATGGGGGTGAAACCCTCGTTAGTTTTGCTGAGCGTTTCTATCTCACTGCTCAAAGGCTGGCTACATCTAACCTGCTTACCCTGGATGATGCTATTGCCGCCATATTAACAGGGTTAGCTTCACAACCCTCTCTCGCCAGGCATATCATATCAGTAAAACGCCACTTTACAACCTTCTGTGATATAAAAGAGGCTTTGTTAGACGTCGCCCATATTCCTTTAGGTGAGCTGAGACCTATTGAACCGTTGGAAGTGAGGCCACCTGTGCCTATTCTCCCCACAAAACCTGCTTCTTCAGTGCAACTTCAAAACGGACATCTCTCATTTATGTAAAGCGGAGATCCCTACTGTGGTTTCCCCTTCAGCTCAGCCAACAAGTGCGCGCCCTAAGGGTATATCCTCCAGAACTACTGGGGTTGTGAAAATGCTGGTTAAAGCGAAGCTAATTACCCAACCTCTCGTGGCTGTCTCCCTACTTCAATTGCAGCCTTGCCCATGGTTGAGAATACCCCTGAGGCCGACTCTGAGGGGGTTATGATGATGTCAGGTACTACTTATTGGGAGCTCCCGCGGAAGTGGAGGTCCCTGATCGCCTAAACACCAAAGGAGTAGATGAAAACACCATACCTGAGGATACTTACCTCCACCAAGTTAAAGGTTGTAAGGCAATCATTGACATAGCCAGTGACATGGATGAGGTGTTGTCTAACCTTATTCACCCTCTCCAGCATGGCCATACCATGCAATCTATCTTGGAAAATTACCCTTAGACTGCGTGTAAATTAATTCCACTTTTCATCTTAAGGAGGTCTTAGCGCTATCGCCCACTTTTGGGGAATACTTACAAAGGTTGAAGTGGTTATCTAAAAAGTTTGGGTGATGGCTATCATAGATACAGGCTCCTCGGTGAACGTAATCTCCAAGTTGATGAAAAAGATCAAACTTGCACCTGACTTGGAGTACAACCAAGACTTTGGAACCGCTGGACCCAACTACACCTGCGCACTTGGTGCTTACTCGTCGTTTCCCATTTTGTATTGGGAAGCTTATTCTATCAGCCCCAGCAGTGGCTTCGGATAACAATGCTTACAATATGCTTATAGGTACTCAGTTTATGATTGAATAAGACAGCATTATCAATATGAAGCAAGGGTTCTTGTCATTGCTCAATTATGAAGTCCCCTTAGTTCTAGCTTATGAAGAACCCAACAAGAAGGAATACTCTTGCATGGACGAGTACCCACTTCCCGCCTTACCTATACATTATATCACCTCTAGGCGAAATACAAAAAAATTGCCTGATTCCATGGATGCTACTAAAGGGTATACCGTTTTATGCGGCTGATGAAGTGGTGATTGAGCCTGGTGAACAATGGGTGGTAGACACAAAAATCACTCTTAAAATCCCTCGCCACTGTTTATTACACCTCTTAAGCATTGACAGAATTAGCCCTGTTGAGCCTCAGGTATTGCCTGGTGTTTTAGACCCAGCCTATCTAAGGCCTATTACTCTATTGTTGGGAAACCTCACCAAAAAGGACATAATTGTAAGAAAGCACCAGGAGATGGGCCGAGGGTTTTTACTCCCTGTGGAGGAAGTTGAAAAATCCACTCCGTTGGCTCAATGGCAGATTTAGGCCTTTCTGTAGATAACCTGGTATGTACCTTGCCGAACGTCCATATTTTGGATGAGCTGACTTCAGATGAGTTGGAGAAAGTGCATACTCTTCTGGATGAGTATAGTGACATATTCTTGAAGTTGGACAATGATTATGGCCACATGAAGGTCTGGTGCCATTCCATTGATGTGGGTGATGCCCATCCCATTAGGTCAAAGCCTTACCACAAGTCAAAGGTGGAGGAGCAACAAATGCAGATGGAACTCACGCAGTTATTAGACGCGGGGTTATTAGTTTCTTTGCAAAGCCCTTGGTCCTCTCCCCTTTTTCTAATTAAGAAGAAAAACGGAGGTCATCGGATAGTTATGGACTATTACAGGTTAAACAATCTTACAAAAAAGGATAGCTATCCTATCCCACGTATTGACAATACCCTGGCCCAGCTATCAGGATCAAACTTTTTCTCTGCCATGGACTTGGCCAGTGGTTATTGGCAAATAGTACTCTGGTTTCTATTTTATGGAAAATGGCTTCATCTGATCCCCTTCATTGGGATCACTATCTCCCAAGCGCACTTATGGCTTAGAGAATTATCTATCACCAGATTTTGAAAATGTCCCCTTTCCGAGTTTTGTATGGTAGGGAACTGGGCATACCTGCTCTTTTAGCTAAGGATGTCTTCTCTAGAGGAGAGGAACCCGAGAAAGCCATGCAAAGGTTAGCTAACCGCATTATTCAGCTTCAATCAGAGGCTATGACCAACCTCACAAAAATGATTACTAAAGAAGGCCAAGCTACCAATGAGATCTGAGCTCCTCTACCTTCTTTCCAAGTGTTGGATAGGGTTTTATATTACCATAATAGCATAACTCCACGTAGTGGAAAACTTGGATCAATCTGGGAGGGGCCATTTACCATCATGTATAAGAGATAAAATGAGTATTCTATAAAGTCTTTGGCTGCAGGAATTATCATAAATTGGGTACATGGCCGCTTCCTACGACCCTACACCCTTCCCAACATTCTTGAGGGGGGCAATGTTGGACAATCTCCTTCTTGACTTAAGAAGAATGTTGGAGGTATGAGTGCTCCTGAATCTGCTACCATGATTGGCCCATCTCCTGCCCAATCTTAAATAATATTGTGGTTATCAACGATATGAGAACCAATGGCGAAAAGACCTTGGCGGATTCTTGGTGGAATCCTAACTATCAGAAAAATATGGTTTATAACCAAAATTGGCTTTATAAGGTAATAACTAATAATAGAATTGCTCCGACTTCTTGGCCAAATTTGGTGTGTTTGTTACCACATGGGTCTAATTACCTCCGAGGTGAGAAGATTTTACTTGATGATGATAGGGTGCAAATTAACCAATCATTAACACACAAGTCTGACCACCGTTGAGGTGAGAAGATTTTACTCAACAATGATAGGGTACAAATGAACCAATCATTACCACATGAGTCTGACCACTGTCAAGGTGAGAATATTTTACTCACTGGTGATTGGATACAATTTATCAAAACGTTACCACATGGGTCAGTTTTGCCTCAAAAAATTTATCTTCAATCTGATAGGCCAAAAGCCTATATTCCCTAATTTGGATGACTTAGCTTTATAATACTTTAGCCTCAAAAACCCATGGTCTCAAAATTAAACTAGTTTAAATAGAAAATACTAAAATCAAGAAAAGGACCTTTCTTGGTTTTGCCCCGCTTAAACAATAAAAAAACATAAAAACTTTAACAAAGCATTTGATATCACTATTATTTAAAGAGTAAATTTCCCACTTTAATAAGAAATTTGTGGCATCCATCGGTGGATCCCACACCAGTGTTATCTATAAAAATTAAGGATGAATTTAAGTGGGTTGTTATTTGATTAACATAACCTTGTAACCATAACAAAAAGTATCTATACATCCTGTGTTAGGGTAAGTACATGGCAAGAGATAACTAGCCTTTATATGTGGTCTCTTTAGTAGCCACTCTAACAAGCACAGACTATCAAGCTGCGCCTTTTCAGTGATAAGTGATTTGAAGGGGGAAGTATAATTTGCCAAATTTCAATTTCTAATTCTGAAGATTGTAGCTGGATTAGCATCTATTAGTAACCCTTTTATTGGGCAGTAAGTGGGATCCTTGATTAACATCATTTTTAAAAAAAATGGCTGTGAATTTATATAATTTTTTTGAAAACCTTACTTTTAACTAAGAGAATTTTAAGGAGATAGTTTAATGGAAGTAATAGGTAAAACAATAACCTAACAATTCACCATAGGAAGGGTGCTGGCTTTTGAGCATAGGCTGATGGGGGAGGCTTGGGTAAACAACAATAGCCTAATTGGAATTTATTATTTTTAACAGATTTGCTTAGGGAATTTGATCTTCCAATTTCAATAATAGTAGCAGTTGGTTTTGAATGTAGCCATTTTGGCTGGGTTTGATCCTAAAACCAAGCCTCATATTTTCTCTTTGTTGTTACCAAAACTTGACTGAATTGAATTCTGTTACTTTAAATTTACCTGAGGTCAGATCTTGGTGGTATTTGTCAGGTAAAATTTTCACCTGAAGATAACTCGAGTATCAATTATTCTAAAATGATAACGCCCTTGTGGAAGCCCTCTGTTTTATAAGGGATTTAGCCTTTTCAAAAATAGGCTAAGATATGTTCTAAAATCAATATGAACTTGTTAAAATTTCTGTAAATGGTGTTTTACTGATTCTGAAATGATAGCTGGAGTATCTTGAAGAGTTTCACTGGAGGTTTTAGAGGCAAACAAGATGATACAGCTGCAACCCTTCTCTTATCCAGGGTATGCTCTGATCAGAAAGATGGGTAAGGGGAAGAGAATTAGGATTGGCCCCTTTTTAGTTCTAAAGGGAAGCAGGGTTCTATCCGCTTAATAGCTGGGTAAATCAGTAATAAACTAAGAAAAGTTAGACTGGACTGCAGACTCAGGTTCTCAATGAGCCACTAGAAGACCCATAATGCCAAGGCACAGCTATTTGAATGACTATATTGAGTGAGAATCTGAGGAAAGATGAGGAAAATACACTCAAAATCATACCAAAGGCCCCACAAACATAAAAAAAAGTAGTTTTGAGGGCAACTACAGGTCTAGCTTAGGCAGCCCCAAGTGGAATAAGGGGCTGGGAGATTGACAATGCCTCATATATTAACGGTTGGAAAATGTTAGAAATATTGACAGAGAGTAGATACTTCAGGCAGGAGGTTATCCAGCATGGCACATAAAACTTGATACCTCCAAAGGATAGTTGCTATCAAAGCCAAAGACAGAGGAAGTGCTTGTGCCCAGTAGAAACCCTTCAGGCCACCATGTAAGCCTTGGGAATAGTCCTTGCAGTTAAATTGGGAGTAAATTCCTATTTTGCACAAAAAAGGTGAAGAAACTGGCGCTTTCCCTCTCGTCCACCACGTGGTCTAAATTGCCCAGTGGGATGAGAGGGATGGCTGCCAGCTTCTCCCTTTTTTGTTCAAAATGGGATTTCTTCCAAATTTAACTTCAAGAGCTGTTACTAAAAGCTTAAAACTAAGAGGGCAGGCTAATTTAGGGAGCCCAATATAGTTGGTATTTTTGAATAGGTAAAAGGGAGAATTAATAAATTTCGTTTTGAGAAAAAAAAATCTTTTATATTCAGCAAAATAAAAAGACCAAATAGCAATGGCCCCACCCAGTTGGCAAACTACTTTTGTAATTTTGAATATCAAAGTGTATTACCCTGCACCCATTTTAGGGTAAAATGCCTCCTGATAAGGCCATGTAAGTTGTTTGACTTGGATTTAGATTTTATAAATGATAGTTGGTAAAATTAAGGGTGGACAACTTGGAATTTTGATTTGAGTCAAATGCCATAAAATTAGAAGAGGTTGGAACAGGTGTAAAAATCTCTGTAGAGAATGAGATCAAGCTAGAAAAAAGAATTAAGGCTAAAAACCAGGACTGGTAATGAGGACAGACTTGGAGGTTGGCCCCAAACTGCAGCTAATTGATTTATTGGCTGCGGTTTGGGTTGGGAAGTTGAGTGAGGTAAGTCTAGGAATGAATGTCAATGTGAGATATTAGTTTTTCCTCTTTTGACACCCAATCATGCCTCAAAACTGTTTTGGGGATGTGGTCACTCTAGGAGGGTGAGTTTGGAGTTGGTAGTGGGGGACTTTTCAGCTGAGGGCATCTTGTGCTGGGTGGGCGTGAGGGTTTGGTAGCCTGGGCCATGTGACCTTGTTACCAAAAGTTAAGAGATCTCTTGGCACATGATAGAGATCTTATTGATATACATTCATCTCAAGAGCAGGGTCAGTTCATGGCATGACAACCTCATTCACTTTGCTGGGAACGTGCAGACCCAGCGCTCAGCCAGGTTATAAGTGAAGAACCCCTTAGAGCTGATCAGGAGGTCTGGGGTTGTTAGTCCCTCCTTTTTTAAGCTGGTAAAACATCCTAATCTATCCATAGGGGTCCACCTCAAGACTTACAGGGTCTTGGGACCTTACATCCTACTGTGGATTGACAATGTGTTGAACCATTTGGGTGTAAAAAATATTTTTTTGAGGTAAATCAAATCTATTGATATTGAAAAATAAAGTTTTTTGAAGCTATACAGGAAAATTGCATAATAAATACCACTTGGGTCTTGTTACTGCCTACCTGAATGCCCCAATGGTTGTGTAATGGCCTGCAACATTTTGACAAGGTATGAACATTATCCTTGAAGATCTCACGATGTCCTGCATATTTTTACACTTGGATGACATAAGTGTTTTCACAAACTTCCTTGGAAAACGTAGAGCAATTGAAAGAAATTTTTTTGACATTTATGTTGCTAACCTGAATATAACCCCTGAAAAATTCAACTTCTTGAAAAATTAAATTACCTTGGGCTTTGTAATAGATGATTAAGTCCTGATACTTCATCCTAATTAAGTTAAAGCCACCGTACAAATTACTACACCCACTAAGTACATAAATAAAGTTTCTTATAAATGGTTAAATATACTGGCGGTTTATTCTTAACTCAGCTGTTCAGTGAGCCATTTTTGGATTTTTGAATAAGGTTGCGCTGTTTACCTAAACTAAACAGTGCCAAAATGTCTTTGACACCTTCTAAACGGCGTTAGTCAACATGCAGGTGTTACCATACCCAAATTTGAAAAATTTATTGTACAGACAAATGCACCCCTTTATCACTTGAGTGAGGTGATTTCTCAATGAGTTGATAGTGCCAAACATCTAATTGCTTATTGTAGCCAAAGGTTGAACTGTCATAAGTGCAATTACAATATCACCAAATGAGAGATTTTGACTGTTATCTAAGCTCACAAATATTTTGGGTGTACCTACATGGAGTAGTCTATTTCTTACTACCAACTACACATCACTAAGCTGGTTGCAAAACCTTGGAGAACCAGAATGGCGGCTTATAGTTGGTGTCTTTAACTCTAGACATATAACTTTGACATGATCCATTGTCCTAAAGCAAAACACCAGAATGAAGACTATATATTTCAGTTACTGACTGTATTTGCAACAGCAGATCTTGATGACATGATGTTAAGTAAAATAAGTGATAAAACTCTGATAAACTCCACATGCCATATTACATTTGATGACATGTATCAATACTTTTCAGAGAAATAGCAAAACATTCAATAAAGTTTAGAGCCAACCTGAATTGTCTTAGACAATTGGATAGATTAGACTTCATTATGAATGCACAGAAGGCAGTTGGACATGGAGGTTCATGAAAGATAATATAGTTCCTGAAGCCTCATTACTAATGGGAATGTATGAACTTTGATGTAATCTTAAAGACAATTTCATGTTTCCATCGTTAACAAGTGGAAACCCCATTCCACAAGAACACAACTTACACTTTATAAAACCTCAATTTTCATATTATCTATGTCTACGAATGCTGTAAGCCCACTGACAGCCAGAATTTGACTGCTAAATACATCATTATAGCCATAGACCACCCAACAAAGTATGTAGAAGTAAGATCTGTTTGAGATCTAGGTGCTTAACTACTTCTAGATTTATCAGGAAATGCATTATCTAATGACATTGTTTCCCTCAGTTTATTACCATGGACAGTGGAACAAATTTCACCTCCCATGTTATATGTAAGTTGAATGAATAGATGGCGATTCAAGATGTATTAATGACACCTTGCTACCCAGAGTTAATGGAACTATCAAGTGAGCCAACGGTATCTTAGTAAGTATCTATGGAAGATTGTGGAATACCGGCCTTTGAAAAGAAGATAGCTTTTACCCACCGCCATTTTTCATATGATATCATATATTTCTTTATGACTGGGAAGAGCCTATTTCAAGTATTGTATAGAAGAAATCTGGCTTTGCCACCACGTTTATGACCTGTTTGGAAGATACCGCTGAAGTGGAACCACAACAAATTTTTGTCAAACAAAAATTATACATTTGTAAAATTCTAGACTGAAGCTTATTCCACTAATATTGTGAAGAAGTAAAAAATCATGACGCTGATCTATGATGACAATATAAATCGTACCAATTGAGATAGGAAGAAATGTTTTTACCTTGATAAACATGACTTTGTACAAAAGAAAAAACTGATGAACATATGTAACAGTTCATTTTTAATGAGAAAAAAATCATCTACTAACGCCTAAATTATAAAGACCTTTCAATTAGCAAATTGTCAATAAGTTCTTCTAACTATATTTGGCTATAATCATAGTTTAATTGAAAAGTTAGAAAGAAAAGAATTACAAAGTTGTTTATATAATAGGTAACAAGTAGCATTAATTTACAGTAAGTAATAGCCAAGAAGCATAAAAATTTTATTTTGTTATTTTTCATCATACACCGCTGCTCCTCATTATCTTTGTTGCTGAAAATTTCTAATTTCTTTCTGTGCCATCCACCATTGCAATGCTCATCCTTTCAGACGTTGTGTACATGACTTGACTGCTTCACTTACCATATCCTCACTGAGCTCTGGTTCATACTAGATTTTTGGAGATGGCGAGGCAAGCTCGTATTGTGCAAAAATATTTGGTTTGGGGGTGAACCCTGCAGGTGGGTTGACAAATGAGTGAGTTTAAAGGTGCTAAGGCTGGATGATGATGAAAAAAAGTAGTTTGACGTTGTTAATGACAAGTATGCAACTGGGCCACGAAATTGTTAAAGGAAGCTACCAATGATACCTAAGAGCTGACAACATTTTTGTATAGTTTTGCTTTTGATAGATGATGTATCATCAATTATTAGAAGATCAGAATTATTATTGATGTTAGGGAAGCTTTATAATGAAACTTTATCTGTTTCTATTGTGTCTTCATTATGCAAGTGGATTAAGAAAAAGAATATGGACAGATTGCTAACTGCATTAGTGATGTTCTTGAAGTTATGGCTCAGTTAGATTAAGATGAGTGTCAGTGGGAGGGTAATATTGAACAGTCAATGGCGGGAAAATGTTCAAACTTTGGTCTATAAGAGCAATAATCTTGATTCAGATGTATCTTCATGGACTGATCTAACACAAAATTAATAGATTAGTTTTTTACAAGTATTGTTAAGCTCTGGAGAATCTCTAAAACGTGATTAGTACATCAAAGAATCAAATTATTAATTGAAAGGGGTCTGTTCTAAGTTTCCTTGCCAATTTAGCATGATCTATGAGAAAATTAATTGTTGGTTCTGATAGAGATTAAATAATTCCTAAAAGAGTTAAGAAAAACACTAGACACTAAGAAAGTTATTTTATATGTGATTGTCTGGGTGGCTTAGATTCAATTTTACTGAAAATTATAAACCTTGCTAGTGTGATACTAGTAGGATAAACCCACATTTAGAATACTTAGTGTTACAGGAAACTTATTTTCTTATGATAAAATTCATCAGTAATTATATAGAAGATTGGTAATGTGATTATAACAAAAAATATACCATTTATTCCTGTAAATTTCTGCATTTTCATTTTTTGAGAAGGAATCTTCACTTTTCTCTTCCATTATATTAGTGTGCCTGAATCTTGTGCTACTATCCTTTGATTTTATTAGTAAAGAAAGTTACTACCAGAATATTTTGATACCCTGCAAAAGATTTCTGATCCTCAAGTCCTTTACACAATGCTATATAACTTCTGCCAAGTTCTCATTGAACTTACCACTGAGGCTTCCTCTACTTCCTAAGCTCACTTCAATGCTTGCAACGTGTTCTTAGATGGTCCCACAAAGAACCACTAGTAGTGGCAGTGGACCAGGTACTTAACGTCCTTAATGAATTTCAGATGCGCTTTGCCACTAAGAAATTATAAAATGTATCACAGCATGAGGTCCAGCATACTTAGACTAAAGTTTCCCTTCATGAAGATGAGCATAGTTGTGAAAGGATCTTCAAGTGGTAACCATTATGAGGCAAACAAATCTTTTTTCTCACACTGATGTCTTCATCAATTTCACTCATAATCCTCATGCTTCCCAGTTATATTTCTACTATTCAACTTTATGGCAACCACTATATATCCTTTTGACCACTTTCAAGTTTTTTCTCAGTTGGCTTCTAACCAGGACTTCCCCAATATTATAATTGCAGCTTTTAGTACATCACTTTCTACCTTTTTTGGTTCTAACCTCAAAGGCCTAAACCTTGTCATGCTTGCTACATCTATACCTTGTCCTCATCTCTGGGTGCACAGGCCTCCAATATCATTAAAGTGACCCCCAGTAAACCAAAAAATCCAAGTGCTCTTCAGGAATCACCAAAAAAGCTTGTGCGGACAGCCTATAAGCTAAGCTTCTGGGTGCCCGCAGCCCTCATCCACCCATGTGTATTAAATGTGGTTAATCTGATCATTGTATTTTGACTCAGGTTAAGATTTTTTAAACCCAGGTCAAAACTTATTAGGTAGTTTTGGTTTAGTTGGGTTTGGGCGCTAGGATATGCCTCGCCTGAGCCATTCTTTAGGCTCACAAGAGCTTAAAGAATGGCTTGAGAGAGGTTCCCCAGAAGGGCGACATTAAAGATCAAGCCCATACAAATCCAAACTTCATTCAGAATTCTCTTTCTCTCTGGAGTTTTCACCCCTGAAAATGGAATACTCCTGTGGCTCTAAGGCCATCATTACCTTGTCATATGGCGGGCTGCAATGCATCAAGTTTTTGTCATGTGAACAAAAGCTTGAGGTTTTAGGGTTGATCTCCCCTGATTAATCTGCCTTTTTCCTCATTGTGCTCATAGTGGCTAATTATCAGGATCAGCTCAAAAGCTTTTTAATTTATTTGAGGCAAGCCAACCAGGGGACAGACATTACCAAAAATAGAGAAAGAAAGTATCAACATGAAACCTGAGCAGGGTCAAATCTGTCATAAAAAGCTTTTTTACCTCTGGATTGGGACTCGGATTTTTCTGGTTACATCATGGGTAAGGTTTTCGTGTTATTATACCTACTAACCGCCAATAGCTTCCTTTGGCTGGCACCCCGATTGATGTGCAAAGGGTGGGAATCAAACCTGCAACCTTCAGGTTGGTAGCCATACGCCCTACTGACTCGCCTTCCACCACCTCAAAAGCTTTTTTATTTGATAATAAATAGAATGAGGTTAATTCTGGGGTTTGCTACATTTCTTAACTATTTCATCTTTTTTCTTGCTTCAAGTTTCAATAATATAAAGTTTTAACTAGTTAGTTTCAATAGGCACTAACAATTACCAGGCGAGTCCAACCTCGTGTTTAAAATTCCTTGGCATCAAAGATTTGTGTCAAACCAAAGGCAAGATGGCGTTTGTAAACTGGGAGTATTCTGAACGTTACAACGTGAGGAGAGTATTCTTGTCATAAAACCTCACAGCCTTAACTTCATCACACATACTCCTTTTGATGCTGCCCTTTAACAGGCTACCCCACAAGAGGCCTCTACCTCACCAATGGCACTTGTAACGCAGGCCAAGAAGGCTTAAATCATGGCAAACCATGATTTTTATTCTCACTTAAAGAACTTTATGACTTAGTAAAAAATGTGGCTCACTCTCCTGATGACCTAGTAAAAACATTTCCAGCCCTCTATCCTTCCTTGCACCTATGGTGACCGCATATTAGGGGTATACACATACCTGACACAGGTTCCTACAGTATCTTAATAGTGAATACCAATAAACATGTTAATCCTACTTCAGTTTCCATTTTTACTCTCAAACTTTACTATCAAAATAATTATTGCCTCTGCCTCCTGGACATGGATGCCTCTTGCAACTATATTGTACTTGACCTTGAGAGGTTTTATAACTAGACTTAGCTTTGGTCCCCTTCTCAAGGGCATCTTATGACCTCATGATTTATATAATTATTAATTGACTCTTAAGTTCACAGCACAGGATAACTGCTTTATAGATTGTTTCTTAGCCCCATAACCTTGGACCCTAACATCTTAGGTGTTAGGTATAACGCAGAAATAATATACATGTGACCTGGCGCTCAATACTCAGTTCTTGTAATACTTAGGAGTTGTGAAAACCCCTACCCTTCTTAACTCCCTATATGCCCCCATCCCCCTGAGCAAGGCTATTATTGCAACCATTCCATCTAAACCAGTCCTTTCCATATCCCAGATTTTCTACTACTTTATTTTATTTTTTATCTTACCTTGGCCACTAGGCTTCTTTACCACATAGAGCGTGACCTGAAATTTTGTTTGATAATGGAATTGGTTAAGTTCAACTACCCATTGTGCCCATCTAAATAAGAAAAAGCAACCTTGACTGTCTTATTAGTCAACATGCTATAGAAGGTCTGGATCCCCAAAAATCCTCTTCAGCTACCTCACCCAAGGTCTTTGCCATACAAGCATATGGTTCCCAACACTAATGTTTGGATTAATTGCATGTAATTAAAATCACGGTGCCAGACCTATACCCCATACCCAATGGAACAATAAATATAAAAAGTCATTGGTAGGCTTAGGATCTTCTCTATGAAGGACCTTGTTAGCGCCATCAACCATGTAAGAGTGTCTGAGAGCCTAGAGTTGCTTCCAGCAATTGCACATGATGCATCATATTTAATTCAGGTTATTCCATTCTAACTTATGGATGTCTCAGCCACCTTCCAGTGATATATTGCTAATGCTTTGGTTATACCACTTCATTTGTGCAATTACATACATAAAAGATATCTCATTTTCTCCACCAGATGAGAACAGCACGAGTAGACACTTCAAGAGGTCATAGCAGCCATTCTCAAGGCAAATTTCCATTAAAGCAAGTTAGTGAGTGTTCATCAGGAAAAATTAACTTTTTATTGAAATATGTGCATCTAAGAATGGTTTTGCAGTGCTCCTAAAAAAAGTGAGTACATTTTCTCCTGCAAGACTTCATCTACCTAGAAACAGTTTTGGTGCTTCCTAGGCACAATTACCTTAATTTTGAATTTCTCTCCGCCCTTACTTAAATGGCAGCATAAATTAACTCCTCGCCAGAAAAAACACCCATTTTGTGTGATCCTTTGCCTGCCAGCAATCATCTGATGCTATTGATATACATTAAATACCCCGTTCTTAAACTTTTACAAAAATAAACCCTAAACACTTCATTGTAGCCTGAGATTCTTCGACATTGGCTGTTAGTACATTCCATCTTTAAGAGTTGGAGGGCGTTAAGCTATATGTGGCATAAATTTTCTAAAGATCAATGCCACAGAAGAATCATGGGACATGTAAATATCCTGCTATGAATGGACAATAAGCCCAAATAGCTACGGAGGATTGGATAGAATCCTCCAACTATGATGACTAGTTACAATTATTGAGCGCCTTGAGATGAGACAATATTGGGCCTGGAAGGATAATTTTGGATCGCCTCCAATTAAGGCAATAAAGCAATGCAACATTTGATGAATGTTAAATAGATTGCCTCAAATTAAGGTGATAGAGAATTTAAGAATACCATACTCTGCCAGAGCCAATGAGAAGATGGTGGAACCAAATAGTCTAAGCCAAAGGAGCAGTATTGACTGAATTTGCTGATATAAAAGTGAGATGGGACAATTAAAGAGAGAAGTTGTTAACACATTTGAGGGAGCAAAGCAGAAGAGAACTGCTTATATTAGATATATAAAGTATTGTGGTTAAGCTAATTTGCTTCATACTTTTATTATATCTTTAATTTGTTTTGAGGATGATGATCCTCAAATCGTCTATCCATTGTCTGATGGGTTTGACCTGTGTGACCCTTTCATCATATCCCAACGATATTGCCAAGATTATAAAAGTGGTGCTAACTACAGGGGGCCCATTGACCAACCACAAAAAATAAATAAAATTCTCCAGTTGCTGGCCATGTCACATCAGGCCTGCCTTAATTGAGAAGCTTCACAACAGTTTGAGCCAGCTGTAATGTGGAACTCAAACTTGTTTCAGACTTGGTGCTCAAGAATTAGGATGAGCTTCTTCAGGAATGGAATGATGTAATGAACCAGCTTGAAAGCACGTTTAGTCAAATGCAGATTTTTTAACCAACAAAACAGGAAACTTGCCAATTGCTTTAATAACACTACAGAATGGCTTTTTTGTGCATAGCGGAAATTGGATTGTACCTCCCAGTACCCTCATTGGCATGCAGATGAGCGACAAGGGGCCACTCAAAGAGAATAGTATTATATCGAATATGACACTGCATGAACTATTACACCTAGGAGGGAAGCTTTAGAAGATGACTATGTGTTGGTGAGCCAATTTCCCCAAATAATGGCTGTACTGCCCGCCAAAGAGGCACATACTACTTCTGAATCAGCAGAAAAACCACTTGCCGCTGGACCAGCTCCTCATTGAGAGACCGTTTATGGTCCTCAACCCATTCCTCAGTACGCCCCAAAAGGTTTCAGGTATGAGTGGTAGGTGGAGGTTTGTATTGATAAGCTGCCTCCATTTGATCACAATTGGAATTTACATGGCTTCTTCAACGTTTTGAGTTTGCAGCAGAAAGTTCTTTGTATTGGCATAAAGATAAACTGTAATATCCTCCTTGGATGTTGGGATTGCCAATTAAGTCACCTGCTACCTTCCAAGAAGCTCTGTTACATACCAAGAAGTGAAGTAGACTGTGCTACAGCTGTTTAGAGGTACCACAAAGATTTTGCAGCGTAATGCTGAATTCTTGACTATTGGTCTCTAACATAATGAGACCCTCACTGCGTTTGCTGACCAGTTTATGGTGGAAGCCCATGTGCTAATTAGGATAAGGACTGTATCTAAATCCGATGTTTGCATTAAAATGTCCTCTGCAGTGAAGACATACTATGAGCTTTACAATATCATGACCCCAATCTTGAATGACGACATACCCCTGCTCAAAATTTTAAAGTTTTTGCGCCATCTATCCACTACCTTCCCTCCGCCTAATACAGAGTGGAAACATACTGCCGCCATTTCCAGACCTTCTTATTTGGGGGAAAATCTCCCGTCCTGTCCATATTCCGCCTAGTAACCCCCATCCTTATTATAATCACACACCTCGCCCTCAGCCGAGTTACCACCAGCAGTCTGACTTCTGCTATGGACCTTCTTATAAAAATAGTCAGCAGCCCAACTATTGACCTGGACTTAGTTACGCCAATTGTCAGCAATTATCCTATTGACCTGGCCCTGGTTATGCCAATTGTCAAAAATTAAACTATCTGCCTGGACCCTTCAATGAGAACCAAGGATGCAGTCCCTATGGTGTTAATTTTCTTAAATGCGGTCGCCCCAGCCACCTTGCTCAAAGTTGCCCTAACTGTCAAGTTCACTATGTGCAACAAAATCAATACTACCAGGGAAAAGATGGAGCGGAGTAGAGATGGGACTCTCTACCTCCACTATCCCAACCTCAAACGTCCCACATGAATCAATTGTAGTATATCCAGAGGTTGTCCCTCTTTATGATTATGGGTTTTTATACCAGCACACAGTTGGAGGAGTGGACATACTGACATGGGTGCAAGTCAAGGGCATGGCGGATGAAGAATTTCAGGAGCAACTAGATCCATACACCTATCAAATTTTTGACCAAGCTTCTTCAGACAAGCTGGATCCAGACGCATATGCACCTTCCCTAAAAGGTGTAAAAGTCGCCCTTCCATTAGACACTATCATCAAGGAATACTCTGAAGTCGGTGAGGAAATTATGAGTTTCCTTGGAAAAAAGAGATCCATTAATGTCCACATATTAAACAGTCAATACTATTCTTATTCTGAGTGTATATACTGTTTGTTTTTAACAAAAAATAGTGTTTTCAATGATAGATATGGGTGCCCCAGTCAGCATAGTTTCCACCAAGGTGGTGGCGAAGTTGATGTTAAAACCTGATTTAGAACATTAAATGGTGTATGAGACCTCTGGAGTGGAAAGCACAGTCTTGAAGGGAGCGTACAGAGTGCTACCTTTGCAGTTTGGGTTAATTATCATGGTAGCCCTGGCGATAGTGCTACTGAACAATAATTACGGCCTGCTAATTGGAACTGCTTTCATGCAGCACTTTGGGGCTGTCATTGATATGACCGCAGAGACCTTCTTAATTCTGGGGCAGCGAATCCCAATTTACTTTAACACCAGCGGAGTGCTGAAGGACCTGGTGCATATGGGATATATCAACCTTGCTTATAGTGATAGGGTGATTCCAGTTTGCTGCCATCGACTAAAGAGAAATACTTGTGCCCTTCCTCAGAAATTATTTGAATATCAAGGACTGCCGCTCAGAGCTGCTGAACCTATATCCATTTCTAACAGACATCAAATTATAGTAAACACTTAGTTAATTGTGGAAGTGCCAGCTGGGATCTATGGGAGGTCATTGTTCCTTATCAGTAATTACAGCTTGAGCCTCATGTGGCTCCAGGAATTATACTCCTGGTACATGAGGAGATCAAGGTCATATTAGCAAATCTACAGAACAAAGTAATGCAAATCTGCCGGCATCAAAATAGTAGCATATAAACACTTGTCCTTAGTTGAGGAGGTCCTTTGGGTTCATGTGTTCATGTCGCTGGATGAATTTGGTTTACTTGTCAAGACGCAGCCAGAGTAATGACAGTGGTAGCATGGGAGAATTTATTAAAGTTATTGGAAGAACAAATAGACCAAGTTCTAGCTTTATTTCAGAAGTATAAGTGGATTTTTGCCATCAATGACTACAATTCAGGGTGTGCTCAAGAAGTGGTCCATCAACTGAGCACAGGAGTCTATTCCCCATAAGTTTTCAGCTGATCCGCCAATAATGGACATCTTAAGAAGTTGTCACTCAGGAAATTGATATGTTGTAGAGCAAGGGATGCTCAAACTGTCCAAAAGTCTGTGGGTTTTTCCCGTTCTGATTGTAAAAAATAAGGATGGTACCAATTAGGTGGTGATAGACTACTGGAAGCTCAACAGTATTACTAAAAAAAGGACTTGTATCCCTTGCCTTGGGTTAATGATGCATTTGATCGGTTAGGAGGAGCTCATTACTTTTTGGTAATGGATCTGATATCCAGTTACTGGAAAATCTAGTTTCCCACGGTGGAACAGGAGAAATGTGCCATAATCACATCCAAGGGGCTTTTCAAACTGGCCCATAAGCCTCAAGGGCTATGTAATGCCCCAGCTACGTTCCAACGAGCCATGGACACTATCCTTGGTGACCTGAAGCTGTCATGCATTCTCGTGTACCTTGATGACATCAATTCTTTCTCCCAAAACTTTTCTGAGCACCTTGATCCTCTAGAAGAGGCAATCTGCCAGCTTGCTGGGGCAAACATCAAGATTAAGCCTCATAAACGTAACTTCTCAAAGACCAGCTGGAACACCTGGGTTTGTGGTTGACTCTAAAGGGCTGAAACCACAGCTGGCCAAGGTGGAGTTCAACAAAAAATGATTAAACAAACAGTAAGCGCAACATACAGGTATTATTAGGAATGGTCAGCTACTACCGGCGCTTGATCCCTAACTTCACTGTACTGGGGGCCCGCTGTTTGAGTTGTTAAAAAAGGATGCCATATCAAATGGATGAAACGCCACCAATTCTCCTTTGACACACTTCAGATGGCACTGATCAGCACGCCGGTGCTATGCTATCTGAACTCAATAAAGAATTCATCAACCATATGTATGCGTTCCTTTCCACTGTAGGGGTGGTCCTATCTCAAAAAGACAATGAAGGGAGGAGCACCCAGTGGCGTACTGCAGTCAAAGCCTGAGTTTCCAGGAACATAATTATACTGTGTTCAAGTGGGAGTGCTTAACCCTTTCATTGATTTGACGCATATATGCGTCCAAAAAATGGGA
Source organism: Massospora cicadina (assembly GCA_022478985.1). NCBI lineage: Eukaryota > Fungi > Entomophthoromycota > Entomophthoromycetes > Entomophthorales > Entomophthoraceae > Massospora > Massospora cicadina. The sequence continues at coordinate 47,946 of JAKSZP010017349.1, forward strand.
GGTGATGTAAATCTAAAAATGCATATATGCATCCAATTAAAATAAAATTTATATACATTTATTTTAAAATTTATCAAATATTTGTGTTATGACAAGGACCAAAATGAGCTTAAAAAGAGTCAACATTGTCTAAGAAATTCAGTCCAAATTTAAGGCCAAAAAATGGATAATTTTTTTGAAAATTGGTGAAAGGGATAATGGTAATCTACATATATAAGCAATTTAGGGTACATTTGCAGGGGTTAAATTCAAAGTTGTGACTGATCATGCTTTGTTACGCTGGTTACAAAACCTCACGGAGCCTGAAGGGCGCCTAGTCCAAAGGGCCCTCAAACTGCAGGTGTATGGCTTTGAGATCCTTCACCAACCTGGAGCAAAACACCAGAATGCTGATTGCTTATTGAGACTGCCAACCATTGCCATTATGGATGATTTCTGTGATGTGATGTACAATAAGATGCTCAGCGGAAAATTCAATGATGAACCGCCTCAAGTTATAAAAGCTTTAAATGAGATGCAAGCAAATACTCCAACATAATGTTGAATTGTACAAGCGGATTGGCAATTCTTTGTTGAACTTCCTACAACCCTCAGCATGGCCTAGCATTATCATGAGCGCCCATAAGGCAGTCGGACATGGTGTCATGTGCAAGATGTTGGAATTGTTGCGCCCTTAGTATTATAAGGAAAGTATGAACTTTGACATGCTTGATACTATCTCCTCCTGCCACCAGTGCCAATTGGAAAAGCCATTCCACTAGAAGACTTCACACCAGTTAGCGAAACCACATTTTGCTCAGCATATAATTTTCCTTAATGTCGTTGGCCATAAGCCAGTGGGATCTAACCAGAAAAATACATTCTGGTGGCAATTGACCACTTGACTAGGTGGGTTGATGCACGGTTGATATGGGATTTGGGGGCGGTCACAGTGGGCAAGTTCATAGTGGAATGTATCATCCAGCGGCCTGGCTTCCCTCATTTCATTCTTACTGATAATGGAACTAACTTCACTTCCCACATCCTTCCAAGACTAAACGAGCTTACAACCATCTGATGGGTCTTGAAGTTCCCATATCACCCCAAATTTAATGGGATGGTTGAGCGAGCTAATGAGACTTTTAATGAACATACTCTGTAAATTGGTAGCATATTGACCTTCAGGTTGGAGTTCCCTCTTTTCCACTATCGTTTTTGCTTATAACATTAGCTATCATTCCATTATGGAGAAGAGCCCCTCTAATTACTATACAGATGACACCCTGCTCTTCTGGCACTTATCTATGCCTGCATTGAAGATGCCATTAGAATGAACCACCAACGTTACTTACCTAATTTAGCTGACACGCCAATCAAGTTGCAAATTGAAGCATACTTCTTCAGTCTGGCTAAAAAGATAAGTAATCATGCCACTGATTGGGAACAGTGTGGCGGGCTGGCTTAGATCAAGAACGGAGAGCTGGTTCTATTCCATGACCAGCATGGGTTCAGTTGGAAGCACAAAATGGCTAGCATCTGGATTGGTACGTTTCAAATTATTGAGAAAACAGGTGTTGATGCCTATACTATCAAGGACCCCACGAGTGGTTGGACTATCAACCAAGTGCATGCAAAGTTCCTTTAGGCGTATAAACAATAGGAGACTTATCATTCAGTCAAGGGGGTAATGTCAAGTTTCTGATATGACTTGACAATAAGCCCTAAATAGCTACAACGGATTGGCTAGAATCCGCCAACCATTTTGACTAGTTACAATTATTTGAGCGCCTTGAGATTAGGCAATATTGGGTTTGGAAGAATACTTATTGAATTGCCTGCAAATAGGGTGATAAGGCAATGTCAAAATTTGACAATTATTGAGTAGATTGCCTCAAACTAAGGCAATAGAGAATTTGAAAATATCATACCCTGCCAAAGCCAATGACAAATATGGTGGAACCAAATAGCCTAAGCCAAAGGAGCGGTATCAACCAAAGTCATTGATATATATGTGTAATGTTGTGATTAAAAAATTAGTTTAAAATAGGATTGAGGGAGCAAATAAGAAGAGATCTGCTTATATTAAGCTAAACAAATATTGTTATAATAGCTAATTGCATTATACTTTTATTATATTTTTTAATATGAAGGGAGGATACCCCAGTGGTAGAATATGGACCCTTTACCACTGCCTCCCCAAGTTTTATTTGGTACAGGAACTTTGGGTAGGAGACAACTATGAATGTGTTGGTTTTGCGCACCAATGCCCCAAATTGAGATAGCTAATAGCAAAAGCGGTCCATGGAGTTCCTGGCCTATCATACACTGCACATGGAGGTTTTCTGGATCTATCCTCCTTTCCCATTCATTTGATTTCCCTTTAATGGGTGCAGTATTGTCCCTTGGTCAGCCCACCTCATATAATATTTATATCTTTATTTTGCTTTGAGGACCAAAGATCCTCCTAACATCCATCCATTGTTTGGTGAGTTTGACTGTGCAACCCTTATTGCATATCCCAACAATACCGCCAAAAATATACCAGGACATTTACAATAAGGTCTCAGCTAGTTGTGTGTTCTCTTGTGCTCTGGAGATACCTTCTTCAGGGGTCCTGTTACAAAGTATGGTACTCACAGAACATCAAGCAAAACTCTATAACAGAAACCCAAAAAGTTAGCTTTTGGTAAGCTTAAACCTATTAGATCTCTCCAACTTTGTCTTCATTTAGTGTTTGTGAAGGGTGTCTAGCAAGTGTTGCTGGACATTTTGAGCTGTAACCATGCCTTAGCCTCAAACTTAATAAATATTCTAAATTAGTAATATTTATCCTGATGGTCAAGAATTTGCCCTTAAACCTTCCAACATCTTTCATGTCTCAAATCACCCCTCACTATCTCACTTACAATTAGTCTTTGTTGAGAAATCAACATTCAAAGATGGTATTGACCTCTTCAATAGTTTTTATGTGGATTCCCCTACCATGTCTCCTATGCACTCAAGTATATAATAGTTTACTTTTAGAGTTTGTCTGGGTACCCCATCATTTATTGATCATGTTGTGCAAAAATATCATGAATCACCTCATATGAAACATCCAAAGACTAAGAAATTTGCGGACTTTACAAAGTGATAATAAAATTGCCTGTAGTCTCCCAAAATCTCAAATGGATACCATTGTGTATTACCTGTGTTATGTGAATCCTGAATGGTATGGGAATAAGGGCCTCATTCATCCATTGCAGAAGTCATTGTGCACATTAATCTTAGTATCAGTAAATATCATTGTAAAACTCCCCTCTTCAATGGGCTACAACGCTATTTTGATAGTGTTGGATCAGCTCACTAATTATTCATTGTTAATCTTCTTAAACTAGATACATTTCTTCTAAGGAAAGAGAAAGTTATTCATCAAAAATACCTTTGCCTATATTGGGATCCACAGAAAAATCATCAGCGACTGGGGTCCACAGTATAATGAACATTTTTAGAAAATCCCTCCTTTCACTTAAGGGTTTAAGCCTTTCATTCCATCGCATTTAATCCTCAATTAGATGGCCAAACTAAAGGGTGAAGTAAACAGAACAACACATTTGCTGCTATGCCACCGTAAACAAGGAGTTTTATAAGTCAGAGCTTCCCCCAACTCAATTTTTTACAACTTTCTTCACTATACTATAGACTGATCAACCTTTTGAGAAAACTTATGATATGACCTATCCCTCACAGTAGGACCCTGCATCATATCCCTGTTTTTGACGCTTCCAACCTAGAAATACACTTGCAAAATAATGCTACTTGTTCTGGAGCACATCATTACTGCTATATAAAATATAAAATATCTGTTAACAAAGAAGTGACTCCCTGCCTATAATATCTCAATTGAATCTCTGGTGATTCTTGATACATGCAACCTACAACTGAAGGTACCTTCAAGAAACTAACATTCAATCTGGTTGTCCCTTTCCCAGTTGATTAGTTGCTTTCCTATAGCCCTGCTGCATCAATATACCGTCACGCTGGAAGGTTCACCTAGTTTGCCACTTCTCACTCCTTTACTCTATAATGTGCCCATGCCATCCGCCCCCAAACCTATCCACTTGGATGATGACATTAAAAGTTGATTTAAATAAGTTTTTGGCATCTCTGAAGTCATAGCGTAAAATCTAGTACCTTTTTCCTAGAAGGGTTACCTTAATTATGAAATTTCTTTTTGAGAGCAAAGGACAGCACAAACAGCAAGAAACTCTTGATAAAATTCACTCCACATACCAAATTACATCTTATTTGCTCAGAAAGCCAAGGCCATTAATTCAAATAAGCTCACTGCTGCTCACAAGAACTATGTCTGGCCTCCCATTCACAGGGTGGACTGAACACTATTAGAAAAACTGTAATTTAAGCTCTCAATTGACTTGGCTGGGGCTAAGTTACACAGTTTACCTTTTTTTGGAAGAAAAGGACCCTCCAGCCCCTACCAGCCCTGCTATTAAAGAAGATAATCTTGCCAATGCTGTTAATGAGCGAAAGGTTTGCATCCTCAATAAAAAAGGCCAAACTCACCGTGCCCCTCATCAACCCCATGCTTAAGATAAATTTGCATAAAAATTTCTTTATTTTTCAGGAGATATTTTTAACTGTGAAAGCATTTGCACAGGTATTGGACCATCAGACTATCACGCCCATCCAGCTGAGGCATTATTCATTAAAACCACACCCACAATGGCATAGATTCTATTCCCCTCAGCCACCTAAACCCCAGGAATGGCTCCAAGACTGGTTTGACCAGACCAGTAAATTTGGGAACGCTATACTTAATAACCAGTTCAAGTCTCATTTATGACCCAAATTGCTCCAACTTCATGCTATGCCTAATAAGGTCAATTAGCTAATTTTTGTTCCCCCTTTTCCTCCATATTTTCTTATGCCTTGTTTATGATATATAAACTGACTACTAAACTCTTTATATCAACCCAAAATTTTGATTTTTAAAAATATCTCCAGCTTTACCCAATTGGCTGGAGCTCAAAGATGAATTTATAAATCTTCTTTCACAATTTCTAGTTTTTCATTAAGGATTCACTGACCAGTGGTATAAACGCTGGTTAATTCCCTAATTTTTTAAAAACCTTTTTGAAATCACCCATCATTGGGTTTAGAAAAAATTGTTTATCTTATTCTCTATTTACTGCACAATAGGCTTTGGCTCAAACTGAGGCAGATATATATTATAAACTACTCCAGCTTTCTATCTAGACTGACCCTCATTTAGATGCCTCCGTTCATCTTCCTGGCTTTTACTTCCTATATCACTGGTCTAAATAGCCCCAACTAACTTTAAAGAATAATCCCTGCGCATAATGAAAACCGCACTCCTGTGTAAGTCCGTGAGAGCATCCCCTCTGCTTGGACTGTGTGGCGTTCCTGTATCCATTCAAAAAGGGCCTGAGAAGGCCAGCTGCCTCACTCGTTTCCCAGGGTGGCCTCACCATTGTGGTGGATGAAAAGTGGGTAACAGCTTATCCTTTATAGACCCCGCCACCATTCCCAGTATTAACCTCAAAAATTGGTGCTCTAAATTAATGAATTTTGTTAAGCTATCAGAGAGTAAGCATTCTCATGGGGTGAAAGTTTTGAATGAATTCAAGGGTAATGAGCCTTTGGCATCAAGGCCTAAGAGCACCAAGTCATCAGAAACAAGTCCCAACGCGCGTGTAGCTTCAATGAAGAAAGCGTCTAATGTCAAATCTTTGATGAAATCGCCAATGGCATTGAGCCATTGTTAAAAGTTGTGTCAATTCAGAACCCTCTTAAAAATATCAAAATTCTCATCTGATGAATCCAGCTTGGTCAAACAGATGCCAAAGCAACCGGATGCAGGTGATTTGAGCGCCCTAAACCTGTTCATGACCTATTGGGACCACCTCTACGTGGGGTGTCCTTATAAGGTTCCTGTTACCCATCAGGCGATATGCCATCACGCTAATTGACAAAAAAAAGTAGTAAATCTTTAATTTGGGTGTCCATGGACAAAATGACAGCAATTTGGCACGCCACCAATCCTTTTGAAGTCAGTTTAAAATAAGTTCATTTCTCTCCCCTCACTCAAAGTTTGCCAGGTTAGGTCAAATCTTAAGGACATTGATACAGCACTTTCCTAAGCTATTATCAATTCATTTGTCTATTAAAGCAGCCATAACACACTGAGAATATTGACAGACAATTCTCTTCTATTTTAAGTTTAATAAAAATCTTCCCACACTCTAATTTATTTAATCAAGTTCAAAGCATTCTTGCTGAAACCCTGTGACACTTGCAATGTGGCCCCGCGGTCCTTGTATCAACTGGGTTACCCAGCCACGTTATTAACTTTGGTCCTCACCATAGTCACTTGGGCTTATTGTGCCAAGATCCTTATGGAATTTTCTAAATCTCACAACTCCCTACACCCAGTCCCATTGGCCCTGAGGTGCAACAGCTTGATTTCTCACTGGGTTGGTTTTCATATTTACAGCCATTTGGCACTCTGATGTTACTTATCTCCAAGCATATTAAAAAATTTTGATTGTCAATGCATCTAGCATTCTGGATCGCCTTTTGGAGGCTTTTGCATCCCAAATATAAGGCCAATCTAAACTTTATCTGCCGTTTCCTAACACTATCTAAGAAATCTATCCATTATCAGCATTACTTAAGGCATGCAACCAATAATACCTGAGATTTTTTCAATCACCCAGCCCCTCTCTATTTCTTGAGATTCACAAGCTAGACCTGTTGTTGCCCTTACAACTTCTCTTTGTATACTTGTTGGGAATTTTATATAAATAAGATTTTACTTTGCTTGTGTATCCTCTAGATCCTCCATCAATAGAGTTTTTATTATGCTGTGCCTCTGGAATTATGGGTTTTTTTTGTCTATTGATAACCTAAGACTACATCCCTGTCTACTTTCCCTAGTCAACTTGTTGGCAATAACTATGGGTAAATTACTGATTGATATTCTGGGTACTATGGGAAAGTTTTTTTAATTCTTATGGTTGTCACAAGATCTATCAAGCTAAAAATTATCCTACAACTCAATCAATATTAAGTTTAAAAAAATAGCTCTTGAGAGTATAATACCATCCCTTGCTTGAAGTATTGATTAATTTTTCAAGTTTTTCTATACCAGATTGACCAATCCATCACTGATAACTATTCCTATCTTTAAATGTTAAACTTATATTGAATTGCAAATACATTTGTCATAGATCTAGAGATTTGCCTTACAATTTTTCTAAAAATTCTAAACTAATTACATTTGACCAATGTGAACTGATAGTCGATGTGGATGCAATTAGCAAGCGTTGGATTCTCTACTTGTACAGCCTGCTTCGCTCATAATACCTTGAACATGGGTAACTATTTTTAGAGTTATAAACCTATCCGCTCACTCCTATCTAAAACTTAAATTGCTCATAAATCGGGGTAATGATTTTCCATAAGCAACCAACTTGCTCCTACATAACTAATGTGATTACAACTTTTGATTTATTTATTTTTAATGCAAAAATTTTCAGAAGTTTGAGCTAATGAAGGATCTTTAGTGAAGCAGACTTGATTTACCTACTGTGCATCTTTGGCTACATAGAAAGCTAGCATATGACTGATCAGGCACCAAACCTCATAAGGATGGAATGGTCAGAATTCAATGGAAATTTATGATCAGCCCTACTTGCAAGTTGGCTTCTAGTAGCACATAAAATCTGTTTCAACCAGGCTGTGACAGCTAGGTGTTGAATCTAAAAGCTTTAAATAAGGATGTAATTTTTTACTTATCAAGTACTTAAGCCATTAATCTTGGTGGACTGAGAAAGCTTTATGCAGATGCACTTACCAAGAGGTGATGCATCAATAAAACCTCCGCAATTTAGCATGAATTTAATATGATTAACCTGATGAGTGCTGGTCATCCATAAAATGCTTTCTCATAGTTTATAAAAAAGACTGTAATTATGCAATTGAAATTTACAGATTTGCACAATTGGAGTTCAAGTTATTCAAAGTGGCTAACCTAAATGTTAAGAGCTTTACCCTCTTATATTTTGAAAAACAAATTTTACATTTGATTTGAGGTATGATTGCTTTATCCTTTTATTTTTTACCATTTTATCAGAAGATGGAAAATACTGAAGTTCAAAGAGAAAAATAAATTAAAAACGTAAATGAAATGAACCAAGCCACCCAAAATGGATGGACGAGATGGGCAAATGAGAAACAAAACAAAACAAAATGAATTAGGTGGTACAGCGGAGAACAGCTTATACCACCATGGCAGAAGGGGAGGGAAGATCATGATGGTCATCTTCAACAGCGTCTTCCTATTCACAGAGCAGAGAATGGTCCCAGGCGGACAGCATGGGTGTAGAGGCATCAGCAGTGTGTGGTTTGAGGGTGCTAATGAGCGGTTGGTTAAAGAAATTGTCAGATGTAAAAAGTAAACCATTATTGATACCAGAGTTGTTTCTGCTTAAATTCAGACGTTGGTAAGTTTGGATAACATGGTAATTTTGTTGCAGGTAATCTTGGCTTTGGTATTCTATGCTACCACTGCTACGTTCTGGATGACGTCATTAGATTTTTTATAAATATGTTTTATTTTTTACTGCCAGAATAACAATGGTGGATAATGGAAAGAGAGCTCTTTTGTCATCAGCGCCACTGACTTGAAGACATATTTTTAGAGTGATGCCAATATAGCGTGGTAACTGCTTCTAAAGCAAGCTGGTGGTCAATTTAGAATATATCTGCTCTCAGATGGGGGGTGTAGAGATGAGGGAGGCACTGATTGTCCCATATAGAATTAATAAATTGCTAAATTTGGACTGGTAATGGGTCATTAAAATTTCCTATTTCATTGGTCTCAGCCAATAAGTCCCAAGGGCTCTAGTTGAACTGAATGGAGAATCAGGATTATGGCTTAAGATTGGTTAGATTGGGGGAAGCTTGGGATCCAACATTTCTATCTAAACTGTTTCCAATCGTAAGAGCATCTGTGGCACTGGGTGGGGGAGGGGCCTGATTGGATTCTGGAGGCTTTGATGCAGCAGCAGGATTTTGGGGAGGGAGGGTAAGATTATATCCCATACCCAAAAAAGTGTGGGGTTGGCGGCGGAATGCAAGCTGGTAGAGGTTGGATCAGAGATGGTGGAAGCTACAAGGGATGGGACTTGCATTTTAAGTGGTCCATCTTAAAATAGGATGGACATATAGTCCAACTGCCCTTGGCATGAGTTCAGAATGGGTGGTTGGTGGCAGAAGTGATGATCACATGGGGAGGAATTAATAAAGAAATTTTATAAAATTTGGGGCTGATTGTGGCTAATGCCAAGGCTCAGTAAGGCATGTGGCCTCATTTGGGACCACAAATTGTAGGATGGGGTTAGAGACATAGGTTGCCAAACTTTCCCTCAGCTCCTGATGGAGCACTGTGGGAGAAGGTGAGAAGGCAAACTAGTGAACTGAAACACTAAGGTGGTGTCCTCTGGGAGCCAGGTCCTAGTGATGGGATAGGAGTGCTCTGGAAAACCAGGGGCACATTTGCTGCAGTGGTACCATTAATTTACAATATAAACTGAGATCAAAATACCCCTTGTGGGGGAAGATAGAGATGCATCCTCAAGATGCATCACCACCTGGATAGTCTATTATCTGTTTATTGTTATATGGAAAGAACTTTCCATAGTTAACCTGAAGGCCAAAATGCATACTGCTCTGGGGAACACCATGGGCAATGGGGTTCCACCTGAGTATGAGCCAGGTGGGCATCGAGATCTTGGGTGGAATGAACCAACCCAAGGATTTAGTAGGACTATCCAAACCAGTTTAAACGTGTTTTTCATCTGGGTGTAAAATGCTGGGGGAGTTTTGCTTGCTGTCCCACACTGGAGCAGCCAGTGGGGAATCTGAGGACATTGGGGTAGGATTGGCAGCAGGAAGTCAAATATTAACTTACTTTACTATAATTAAAATCGCTTGGAAAGTTACGCCAAGCATAAGGAAAAATTCCTCCTTTGATATTATAATTTATTTAAAGGTGAAATTCTGGTCAAAACTAACTTAAATTCTTTACATAACCTTTATCCATTAAAAGCTCTAAGATATATTCCAACCATATATATACTTATTTGTCTGTCTTGACAACAGCATGTTTGATATTTACTTCTACCAACTTGGCTATCCAAATTCTTTATCAACTACTATTAAGATATTATAAAGCTAATATCAACTTACAACTTTTAATATATATCTTATGGGTAAGCAACCAATAAGATTTCACAAATCTCTTCAGCACATGGATAAGAACTTTTTTATAAGATAAGTTTGTCATGGCCAACTTTTTGCTTTAAACTATTTCTCAGCATATGGATAAGAATCTATATAAGGTAAGTTTGTCATGACCACCTTTTTGCATAAAATACAATTTGACCTCTATTTTTCTGGGCCATTGTGAACAGCATCACTCTTAATGGTGAGTGTCTAGATTTTGATATGACTGGTGATAAGCACTTAATCGGTGAATTGTATAATAATTGTGAAGGGGATTTGAACTTGGATAGTCAATTTGGCAAATAGAATGAATTCCGCCAGAGCCTCAATAATGAGGTGAAACCCCTAAAAATTGTAAGGATAAAGTGGTACTAAGATGATGGCCCAAAAACCAAGAAGATTGTAGATTAATAGTTGAATGAGAGAATCTAGGAGGAGGTCTTTTGAAGAGTAAGAGAGAGGAAAAGATTAACATAAATAGCCGTTAGTTTATATATTAATAGATTGGTTTTTAGAGCAATAGCTCCTTGTTTAAGTACTTGATTATTAATACTTATCAAGGATCAGCGATTATCATATTTCTCAACTGGTTGATCAGTGGGCTTGAACCTGTGCAACTAGCTTGGCAGAATCAGCCATAACTGTCATGTTTACATGACTTTATAGAGGGAACCAACAGCAGGGATAAGGATAGGTAGCAGGAGGTCTAGAAGGTGAAACTTCAGGCCCTTCCTAATCTCAAGAACACCTTGGATCAAAGCTGGGTACAGGCTAGGTACGCCCAAATTGATACTAGTGATGTGGCTAAAGCTCAGCCCCCTGTTTTGGCTCTAGGGTTTTAAATGAATGAGTTTTTGTCTAAAAAAATTGAACAATTCAGTTCATCAGGGAGCGGGGGTTTGGAACCTGTTCCATTTACAAGATTGCAAGCTCAGGTCAGATTCAACTTCAATTGATTACCAGAGTAAAATCAATTTTGAAGTATGTGACCCTTTCAAATGAAAGAGTGCGCCTATTGGTGCACTAAAAAATTGGGACCACTTCCTCCAATTCAAAATTTCCCCAAGCTGGCTTAAGTATCTTTGCTCGAGACCATGTTTTTGTTGGTCATCTTCCCAATAAACCCCTTTATCATTTTACATTTTTATATATGTTGACTTAGGTGCACTTGTGCGCGGACCTCCTTGAGGAGGTCTTGAGACGTTTTAGCCATTTTATTTTATTAAAATCAGCACGCCCTCAGGTACACCACTAGTCCTGCCAGGTTCCATCCAAACCTGGCCACCAGTGCGCTTACCCTTGTACCAAACTCGGTTAGTAACTACCCTTTGAGCCACTACCAAGCTCTGAGGCTTGCTCGAATCCTTATTACTTTCACAGCGCTCAACACTCTCGCCCTGTGTCTCTCACTTCCCACTCCCTCTGCTGGGCTAATTTTATTATATAATGATGACTATTAGTTTCCTTGATTGGTCCTTGTGCACCAAGCACCTCCACGCTAGGTTTTGGAGAGTTATAAACACTTTCCTGACAATAACCTCCAAAAGTTAACAGTTGTGCTCACTACAGGGGCCCATTGATCAACACATTAAAAAACTTTATATTCATTAAAGCCATGGTGCAACCAGTTCATCTTGATGGGGTACTGCCCCAGTTTATTGAGTTATCTCAATATGCGGAACTGAATCTCACCTTGAATATACTACTCCAGGCTCAAAAAATGCTTTTCTAAGAAAATAAAAGTTTTAACAGATAAGCTCTTGAAGGCCTTTCACTGACTGCACCTGGTGGGTGGCCAAACCAACCAACTTTCTGACTGCTTGAGCGACTCTACAGAGTGGCTATACTGTGCAGAGCATAAATAGAATAGTTGTTCTGGGGAGGAAGGGGTTTGCATTGACAAGCTGCCCCTCATTTACTGTGACAGAAACATACCCAGATTTTTTAAGTGGTTTGAATTTGCAGTAGAAGGGGATTCCAATTGGCAGAAAGCTAAACTGTTGTTATCTGCTCTGGATGTTGAGAGTGCTGACCAGGCCATCTGTTACCTGAAGAGTAGTACTTTAATGTATCAAGAGTGGAAGGAGAGTGTGATCCACTTGTTTGGTGGTGTGGCAAAAATGTCTCAGCACAAGCCAGAGCTTTAAACAATAAATTTTAAAAGAATGAGTCATTGGTGGAGTTTGTGGAGCGATTTACAGCAGAGGCTCATGTTTTGATAGAAGCAAATATCTTATCTAACAAGGAGGTGGGCATAGCGATGACGGTGGCTGTCAAGACTATATTAAAAACTGTATAATGCTATGAACCACATACTTCAAGATGACGCGGAGCTATTAGAAAATTGTCAATTGTAACGCCATCTATCTATATATTTAGTGCCCCAAAGTGGAATGGAAAGCTTTTGAAACTTCTACCAAATCCCCATCAGGAAATGGACACCAACAACTCAGGTACAATCTGTTGTTTAGTCCTCATCCACTAAATGCTCTGCTGGCGGTCCCCTTCCGCCCTTATTATACTCAACCAGCTCATCATCAATCAAATTACAATCCATCATTTGATTTCTGACCTAAACCTGTGGGTTTGATACAGAGACAAGTGCTGTTTGCCAATGCTTGTTTCTCATGTGGGCAAAGAGGACATTATGCAGCTAGCTGTTCAGTCAAACAGAATGTCCATGAAGTACCTGTTGCCCCAAATAAATAGGGAAAAGATCAAGCAGAGTAGAGATGGGACGCTCTACTTCTGCTAGTTCAAAGTTATTTGTCCCTGATGATTCCCACAAACTTGCTTTGTGTCAGTCCTAGTACTCACCCTGATGATTGTTATATCAACCAATCCCTTATGATATCTTACCTTCAAGCCAAGAGAGAAACCACAATAACGCAGACTTGGAGTTCCACCAAGTTTAAAAAACGTACTTCTGTCAAAACCTTGAGTGAAAAAGGTATAGTCAATGTTGAACCATCCACAAATGTTGCAACTCTAGAGGGGGTGAGCATGCAATCCCATATAGAAAATTGGTTGGGAGTATCCACAGGTTGGCAATGGTATTATCACTTTTCTAAAGAACTGAAAGCCCTTGAATGTTCATGTAATAGACACCAACAGTTCTCTTATTTGGAGTGTACAAATTATGATATTTTTGTTAAAAACACAAAAATTTGAGTGATAATAATAATTTCGCTCCTGTCAACATAATAATCACCAAGCTTATGGCTAGGCTTTTGCTGAAGCCTGATGTGGAACATAAATTAGTGTATGAGACTTTGGGGCACAGAGCACTGTGTCAGAGGGCGCTTACAGAATGTTGCCCCTGAGGTTCAATTTGGTAGGGGCATCCGCTCAGGCAGTTATTCTGCCTAATAGTCACTGTGATATGTTTATTAAGGCATGTTCATGTGGCAATTTGGGTTGTGATTAATATGATGGAGGGAAACTTATTTTTAAGACAACGGATCCCCATCAAATTTACCTCCAATGGAGTACTGGAGGACCAAATCTGTTACAGCCAAATTAATCTTGTATATAGTGATGGTGTGATTCCTTTATGATATCAGCGGATGAAGCAGAGACCCTAGATCTTCCTAATCAGATTTACAAGTACAATCGAATTCCACTATGGGCTGCAAGTGCTTGAAGTATCCCTTCTGGGCATCAGGATATAATAGGAACGAAGCTTGAAATAGACACCCTTAAAGAACTCTATATGGAAATTATATAGAGCCCTACCAGCGATCACAGTTAGAACCTCACTTGGCTCCTGGGCTTCTGTTACCAGGGCAGGGGGAAGTGAAAGTGTTGATAGCGAGCCTGCAAAAGGAGGCTATGAAGGTTCAAAGGCACCAATTGGTGGCTTATATGCATCTGATTCCTGTTAATGAGGTCCACTGTATAAATGATTTTGGTTCTTTGGAAGACCTTGGGCTACCTTTAAAAACCTCATCTAGCATAATGACTATGGTGCCACGTGAGGCTCTAACTGGCCTGTCAGAGGATCAGAAGGACAGGATGATGGATCTGTTTGAGAAATACCAAAGCATTTTTGCATCTAATGACCACAACTTGAGATGTGCAAGCGGGATTGTGCATCAGTTGAATATGGGAGATCACCCTCCTATTTGGTCATGGCCTATCCATTTCTCAAAGGCGGCAGAAGAAGTTGTATCTGAGGAGATAGACAAATCGGTTGAACAGGGGTTTTAGAGCCATCAAAGAGTCCCTGGGCGTCACCAGTGCTAATCATCAAGAAGAAAAATGGCATAATTGATTAGTAATTGACTACTGGAAGCTTAACAGCATTACAAAAAAGACTCATATCTTCTTCTGCAAATCAATGATGCGTTAGATCAGCTGGGCAGTGCCAATTATTTCTCCACTACGTACTTGATATTGGGGTACTGGAAAATTGAGCTGCCAGCGGCAAAACAAAGAAGTGTGCTATAATCACCTCAAAAGGGTTGTTCCAGCCTGCACATAAGTCACAGTGTTTGTGCAACGCCCCAGCTGCATTCCAGCAAGCTATAGACACTATTTTGGGTGACCTAAAGCTGTTTTGCATTCTTATCTACCTTGAAAATATCAGTGTGTTCTCACAGACGTTCATGGAACATCTTGGCCACCTGTAACAAGTGTTCCGCCAAGTTGATGAAGCTAACATCAAAATTAAGCCCAGAAAGTGCCACTTTTTTAAGGAACAGTTGGAATACCTTAGGTTTGTGGTAGACTCCAAAGGGCTTAGTCATCAGCTGGAAAAGGTAGAGATATATGAAAGATGACTTGGCAGGGTAATAAGTGGGATACTCAGGTGTTTTAGGGGATGGTCAGTTACTACTGGTGGTTCATTCCAAACGTCAGCTGTAGTGTGGTTCCACTTATTGAGTTATTAAATAAAAATGCTACCTTTGGTTGAACTGACTATTATCGAATGCTTTTGATGTATTATGAACTGCATTGGTGAGTGCAACTGTTTAAATACCTAAAACTTGAGAAGAAATTTATTGTACAATTGAATGCTTCACTTTCTGCCGTTGAGGCCATGCTATCCCAAAAGGATGATGATGGTGTGGAGCATCCCATCACATACAGTAGCCAAAGCTTAACAGGTCCTAATGTAATTACACTGAGACTGGGTGGGAGTGCTTAGTGGTAATAAATGCGTATACACAGTTTTGGGTTGACCTTTATGGGTTAAATTCAAAATGGTCATGGATCATGCATCCTTGCGGTGGCTTAAGAATCTGTGAGAACCTGAAGGGCGGCTTTCATGATGAGTTTTGAAGCTACAAGCATATGACTTCAAGATTGCACACCAGCCAGGGGCGAAACACCATAGTGTGGACTGTCTCTCCCAATTACTAATAGTCACCATCATGGCAGATTTATAGGACATAGTGTATGAGAAGATTTTATTTAACTGAGGTAAGCCAACTAGGGGACGGACATTACCAAACTAAAACTAAAATCATACTAATAAAAAATAACAATTCAAATGAAACGCCCAAAATGGATGGATCAAATTGAATTGTACCTAACAAAATATCCAACCAGGTGGGTAGCGAATACTGCTATCCCTCCATGGTGGATGGGGAGGGGGATTGGGGGGCTCATCTTTGGCTGCATCCATCTCATTCCAGAGTAGGGTGCGTGTTAAGGCAGATAGTAAGGGTGTGGGGGAATCAGCGGCATGGGGTTTGATATCCTTGATGACTGGAACTTCTGAATAGTTGCCAGCCATCATTAAACCAACGATGTATTTTCCCAAAGCATCTTCAGCTTTGAGGCGGGCATCTGGGAATTTAACAAATGTTGCAATGTTTGTTCAGGTTATTTTTGATTTTGGATTCCGTGCTACTGTTACCACATTCTGGATAGCTTCAGTGATGTTTTTGTGTAAGGGTTTCATGTTGATATTACTTTGTGCAGTAAGATTGTTGAAGATGATGGGAGATAAAATTCCTCCTGAAAGCGCAGCCACAGATTTGGCAGCTGCTTTGCAAAGTGGATGGCAATCTGATGTGGCAGCTGCATCTACTGCAAGCTGTTGGTCGCTGTAGAATGGTTTGGCGTTAGGTTGTGGGACATATTTCTGAGGTGGAATTTTGCATCCCATTCTGCATTACAGAGCCGCTCAAGTTGCAGCGTCAGTTCTTCAATGACATTACCTGATTCACCGATTTCATCCAATAATTCCCATGGATTTTGGTTTTATTGGATTGGGGAATCAGTGTATGGTTGAGGTTTGTTCAATTCGTTTGTGGATGCATGGGATCAAACTGGGATCTAATCCAATGTTTGGTTGGATGAATTGTTTGTGGCATTGGGGCAAGGTGGGTGCTGATTGGTGGCTGTAGGTGCAGCTGCAGCATCAGGCATTGGAGGGTGGGAAGGTAGGATTGTACCCCATGTTAGAGTTGGCGCATGGCGGGCAGCGGATTGGTGAGCATTGGGCAAACTTTTGGCGTCAGTGGAAGTTTCTGAGTATGGGCATTTGCATTTTGAGTGGTCTAACTCAAAACAGGATGGACAGATCATCCATCCGCCCTCAATGTGGGCCCAGAACGGATGATCAGGGGCAGATGGGATGGTGGCATGGGGGAATTGGCAACAAAATTTTTGTAAATTCAGGGCTGATTGTGGCATACACCCAAGGCTCAGTGAGGCGTGTGGCCCCATTTGGGACCATAAATTGTAAGATGGGGTTGGCGCTGTAGGCTGCCAAACCTTTCATCAGCTCCTGGTGGAGCAATTTGGGGGGAGGTAGGTGGGCAAACCAGAGAACTGGACCACCAAGGTGGTGTCCATTGGGAGCCAGGTCCCCATTGTTGGGAGGGGAATATTATTATATATTAATGGCACCATTGCTGCAGTGGCTGCATCAGCTTCACATGGGAAGCCAAGATCAAAGTACCACTTATAGGGGCAGAAGTCGATAAAACAAGCTGGTGTCATCACCGCCTGAGCCATTTTGATAATGGCTTGGTCATTGTAGGGGAAGATTTTCCCATATTTGACCATAAGGCCAAAACACATGTTGCTCCGGGGGAGCACCAATGGGCAGTGGGGCACCGCTTGGGTTCAGGTGAGATGGGCATCAAGATTCTTAGGAGGAACGAGTTTTCTCAAGGATTTGAAGTGACTTGGTGAGCCAGTCTGAGCGCAGTTTCCTGTTGGACAGAAAATGGAGGGGGAGTTTTGCCACTGCCCCACACTGGGACAGTCAGTGAGGGATCTGATAACATCGGAGAAAGACTTTGGTGTGCAATTAAGTGTTTTCTTTTAATTTACCAAAATTAAATTGCTTGTAAAGTTATGCCGAGTAGAGAGAGAGTGGAAGAGATAATGTATGAGAAGATGATTATGAGCAAATATCACAATGAGCTGCCTCAGGTGATCAAAGTGCTGGATGGGCTGCGATTAGATACATTTTTTCACGATGGGTAACTATATAATAAAATTGGAGAATTGACACTGAGTTTCCTGAAACCTTCCATTAGACCAGCAATTATTATGGATGCTCATAGAGCGGTAGGTCATGGAAGGTTGCAGAAAATGCTAGAGTTATTGCAACCCCATTACTATTGGGAGAGTATGCACTATAATGTTCTTGAGATGGTTGCTTGTTGGCACCTGTGCCAAGTGGAAAAACCATTCCACAAGAAGACTGCCTCCAGCTGGTTAAGTTTCATTTCACATGACATACTGTTTCTCTGGATGTGGTGGGGCCTCTGCCAACTGGCGCAAACCGCTCAAAGTATATAGTAGCCATTGATCATTTGACAAGATGGGTGGAAGCAAGAGCAATCAATGATTTGGGGGCTGTCACCACCACCAAGTTCATCTTGGAGTGTGTAATACAGCAACACGGCTGTCTATAATTTATCCTAATGGACAATGAAACCAATTTCATGTTGCATATCCTGCCCAAGTTGAATAAATTGATGACAATCTGTGGGGTCTTGACTACACCCTACCCTGAATCTAATGGAATGGGGAACAGGTCAACAGAACATTTTTAAATATTCTCTGCATGCTTGTAAAAGATCACCTCTCTGAGTGGAGTACTCTTTTACACACTGCCATCTTTGCATATAATATCAGGTTTTACTTGTCAGCATGGAAGAGTTCCTTCCAATTGCTCTATGGTAGACATCCAGCTTTGCCTGCTCTGCTTTAATTCTGTGTGGAGGATACTGGCGGAGTAGAACTGCAGCATTATCTGACCCAATTAATGATCACGCTGATAAAACTACATAAGGAAGATTATTTGACCAGCTTAGCTAAAGGGATTTGGGATCAGGCAGCTGACCAATATAGACGCATCAGCCTCCCCCATTTGGGGTAGATCTTGTCCTGTTCATTACCAACATGGGTTTGGAAGAAGGAAAAAGATTGCCAGTATATTGATCAAACTGTTTAATATTGTTGAGAAGACTGGTGTCAGCGCCTACACTATTAAGGAGCCCATGGTGGTCAGATTATCAACTGTTTACACTTAAAATTCCTTTAGGCATATAATTAATAGGAACTTATCATTCAGTCAAAGGGGGTAATGTCAGATTTTGATATGAATGGACAATAAGCACATATTTGATGGATTGTATAATAATTGCTGAAGGGGGATTTAAACATGGATAGTCAATTAGGTAAATAAGATGAATTCCGCTGGAGCCTCAATGATGAGGCAAAACCCCTAAAAAAGTAAGGAATATAGTGGTGCTAAGTTGATGGCCCAAAATTGACTGAGATGGTTGCATATTAATAGTTGAACTAGATAATGTAGGAGGAGGTCTTTTGAGGATCAAGAGAGAGAAAATTTTAATGGGATTAATCATTAGTTTATATATCTAATAAATTAGTATTTCAGGGCATTAGCTCTTCATTTAAGTACTTAATTATTTATTGAGGATCAGCAATCATCATATTGCTCATCCGTTGCTCATTTGGTTTTCACCTGTGCAACTAGCTCAGCAGAATCAGCCATAACTTCCAAAAGTTAACAGTGAGCATTCAGGTCCTTAGAAGCCACCCAAATAACCCAGTGCTTCTAGTCAGGAGGCCCTGAGCTTTTAATTGACAATGGAAAACTAAATTTTCATGTGCTTGGAGAAGACTAAAGAATGTTTTAAAATTCACATGTAACCTAAAAAGATGGCAAAGTTGGGAAATATAGATAGTGTGAAAATTCGTATTATGACTTAAAAAAAATTAAGCCAAAGTGTATGCTAGGACCCTCACATATAAAGACTCTGGGATGATTAACAGAGATTGGGTTTATACAAAGAAGCTGGTATTAGGATTTTGGCAACCTTTACCTATAACTTCAGAGTTGCAGGATATTTTTAAGCATGTGCCATGGGAGAAAAAAGTCAAGTTACAAAACATTTCCATAAGTCTTGGTTGACAAGGAGGTTATGATGACCATGATTGGCTAACACTTAAGCTTAACTCAAAGATCTTGAACTTTTAAATCTAGACGCGCCTTTTCTGCCCAAATCCAGCACTTGAGGCTAATGGAAGAAATTTCATAGATATGTTCTCAGCAAGTTGGGATGATAGCCAAAATATAAAAGGCACTGGAGTTTTAAGATTGGGCTTCTAAAAAGTTGGGGTATCCTATGGTAATAAAAAAACTGGAATTGGCTTTTAAAGTTTGGTAAACCTTTTGAGATTGATAAGCCATTTCTAATCAGCTAATCAAAAGTAGAAGTTAACCTCCTGGAAGGTTAGCTAACAAATCTCTCTATATGGGAACCTAACCCTTTATTTGTACCAGCTTTAAGCAATGTAAGAGAAGATTAGATCTAGGAATTTAAACACAAATTGGTAATTTTTCATAGGAAATTGGGAATTAGCACCACTTGACAAGTTGCCTTTCATGGTAATCTTTTTTACCCCCTTTAACTTCTAACCTTTTAAGCTATAGTATAAACAATTGACCATGGGACAAAGGCTGGTAAGGATAGCCTTTAGAAGTTTCCTTTTAACCATCTGGTACCAAATGTTCCAAAAGGCCAAAACATGGGGTTTTGTTTAGTTGAATTTCAGAGATGTTAATTGGCATAGGTTTCAACTGCAGCTCTGGAAGACTGACCTTGGTGTATGGGCACCAGTTTAAGCTTGACTTGATACTAAAAGGATGTCAACATCCACTGGTTTGTTGATAGGCATCCTTAGGCACAAATTGTGTAGCTTGGATCTTACATCACCCTTTTAATCTTTGGCCACTTAAATAAGAGTTGTGGAAGCATGCTTTAACTTAAAAAGTTTCCATTTACTAAGTAGTGTATCATACAGCTCTTAACACTTTGCCAACCAAACAAATTGCATCTGAGTATAAGCTAGCCACCGCGCATTTATTAAATCAGCTATTGCCATCTGGAAAGATCTCCCCAATCAGTTGTGTACTGATAGTTTACAAATTGAGGAGATCTCCCCAATTGGTCAGCAAAGTGTTAACATGCTGATCAAAAATATTGTTGCTAAACTTTATCAGCACAACACTTTTCAAAAATACCCAACATGCATTGTTTAGTAAACTACAGATAACACCATTGTACATATTGCTGGGAGTACCCTGTCAAACCTAAGCAGCCTAAATTCAAATTTATTAAACATCCAACATTAAACCCTGTAATCAAATCTTAACCAATAAATAGTTTATAAAAATAAAAAGCTGGACCCAGTAAAGATAAATTTGACTGGATGGTCTGGAAGCATTTTTAGACAGGCGCACAGAGAGAATTAGTATAGAAGTTAGGAGAGGTGGAAAAACAAATTCCCCTCCTTCATGGCGGTCAGGAAGCTCTCCCGCATAACTTCTTCACACGAATAATCTGGAAGCTTGAGGTAGTTGAAGCATGTGTTAACGGAGAGCAGGTAATTGTCTGGGCACAAGGGGGGCTCACAATGCTTCCGGACAATTGTTAAGTTAGGGGTTAACGCGCAGAAGCCTGAGGGTTAGTGGAAAGGATGGATTTACCACCAATGGGAAGCTTTTGACTGCCAGTGATGAACTAGAGTAAGTTCTGGCGCAGCTCTTTCTCAAGACTACTGGCGACAGCTACAAATCAGTGAATGGCCAGACTAGAGGGTTAAAACTTAGAGCGTAAACTCCCCACCTCTCACTGGTGTACCCGTGCTCAGCCTTGATGGAGCTAAAGATGACTAAAAGGTTAGGTTTGCACTATCTAAAATACCTTTGGCTGACCAATTCTCCTCCCCATTACCAAAGATGGTGGTCAGCTCACGCGGGGTAAAGATGGCCAGCTTTTGAAGTGAAAAAAGCTTGTTAAAGCCCTCCTTAAATGCCGTAATGGCATAGTGCACACCGGTGTCTGTCAGAAAGTCAAGGGTGGCCTAAGCAGGGGTTAGGGGCAACACCTAGCTTACATCGATAAAGGTGTCAAAGTTTTCTTGGTTACTGGAGTGCTTCTGCCATTGGCCTACGCGTACAAGGAATTAACTTGAAAAATGAGCCATTTATTATCAACTCCAGCTGGGTTCCAGGAAGTTTAAATGAGAGCGCCAATGAGTCAATGGTCCCATCAGAACCACTTTTAATGACGCTAGCCAGAGAGTTGGCAAGGATATGATCAAACGACTAAAGATGAGATCCCAATCTGATGGGAGGTTACCCTAACAAGCCTCAGGGATGAAAGACGCTCCAGCTTTTTAGCTCCACCTACCAACAGTTTGAGGAAGGCCTCACTAAGCAGCAAATCCGTGATGCGGGAGTCAAACAGCGATTTTGCCGTGATCCAACCCAGCGTCCTAAATTGCTGCTGCACAGCCCTAGGACTAAGCCACAGTGAACAACAACGCTTACCACTCGCGGGGCAACTCAGAATTGGATGGGACACTGGGCTTTGGGAAAAGCCCACACTGGAGGCTGACAAACTCAGAATCAGAAGGACAAGCCTCCCTCCAAAGGCTAAGCGACCTCTTGCAAAATTCCTGAAACACACATGAAAAATATACAAGGGTGGAGCCCTAGGATTTAGCAAGTTATACTATCGCCTACCTGTCCACTTCCCACCTCATCACAAAACTGGGTCTCAAGGATGGCCCAGTCTTGAGGACGACTGGCAGCAAGCTCCACAGCAGACTCAATGATGCGATTCCGAGAAACAAGCACCTGTGCAAATCAATCTGGCCGATGCAAATTGCACTTACTTTCCGCTTGGCCAACTGCCCAAGGGACCCCACATCTTCACGCTGCGCCTCAGCGAGCATGTGCTTCTAAGCGACAGTTCATTGCAACCCAGAGACCAAACTTACTGTGATATGGCGATTGGAGCCAAGGGCGGTGGCCTGGAAATATTCCAGGCGCGTCATGAAGGGAAACAAAAATGGGAAGCTGGTAATAAGGTGCTCGCACCATGCTGGGAGGCACTTGCCAACCACCAGAGCAGCCTCCTGAAGCTGACGATCCAACTTCCCCATCAGCCTCTCATTGATAAAAACTCTGGTGAAAGTCTAGGTAAGCTCTTCCAGCAGTCCTCAGTAACCCACCAGTTGGCCATCATGTGGACCACTTTCAGCACCCGCAAAATAGTATCATACTCCTTCTCCTCGTCAACTGGGTTGGCGTCACTAGTCCCACACCTTGAAGGCTTGGTCGTGATTCTACAGTAGGTGATGCTAATGGGATCACCACCAGCTTTTAACGAATCCAATGGAAGGCCGGCCCTCAAGAGTGCCTTTAACACGGTACCAGTGCCATCCAAGTGACAATCCTTAATGTAGAATTCAACTTCGGGGCCAGTTTTCAATGCAGGAACCACTCTACATATATGCTCTGCAACGAGAGAAAAAGAATCCATAAGTTTCACAGGCATGACTTCGGTGTGCGCTGGAAACCCTTTGCCTACCTGCTCAGCTTGGCTAATCAAAGCTTGGCTTACTTTCTGTGACCCTCAACTGGCATAACTGGAGCAATCTCGACACAGCGGGCTCATCTAATGGCAACTCTTAGTCAGTGGCTTTAAAAGTCTACCTTGAGGAATTAGGAGCAGCGGATAAGACTCAATCTGCTCAAGATGGGTATTGAGGTGCTGGACAAGGTTTTGACAAGCATGAAAATCATTGGTGAGGAAGAGGTCAAAGAATAACTTTTGGCGTTCAATCTGAGGAATTTTCAGTTTTCTAGACAAATTAATAAACAATTTGCACAAGATGCCCACCTGAGCCAAGATAATGGTCAAGATAGGCAACAAAGTTGCAGGAAGCCAGCTCATAGGTGGTTACATCTTCCTCCCTTAGCAGATCCTTAAGCTCCTGTAGGGTAGCTATAATATCAGACAAGGACTTCAAGGTATACCTACTCAGATAATTCTTCATTGTAGGCTGGTCATCTCTCAGGCTGAGCGGGGAAAAAAGATGGCCTTGAGCTGCTCAGTTATGCTAGAACTCTTAACCAAGTTAGAATTAAGGGAAAAAGGTTACCTTGGGGCACAAACCTTTCATCGAGGATAATTTCACATTCATAGCCTGAGCCAAAATGGCGCATACCCTCTTACAAGCACTACCATTTGGCAACCCAACTTGATGTTCACCTTGGAGACCACAGATGCTTTGATATGGCTGAAAAAGGTCCAAATCCCCTCTAATGAACAAAGCAGAGGGTTGGCCTCAATTATGCTGTCCATAGCCTGCATTTCAATGCATAGCTTCACAATGGCCGCTAGGACACCCTCCCACACCAAGACAGTTGTATAAATGCTTGGCGCCTTCTCCAGTAGCACAACTAGGACTTGAAGCGCACGGACAGTGTAGAGTGAGCCAGGGGATGCCCAGATCAGACCAGATAGAAATCTGACTAGCAAAATATCAATAAGAACCCTGCTCACTTCAGTAGGCACAAAAATAGCCAGCTTTAAAAGCAGTGTGAGGGCTAAGTATTGGATTTGTGGTGAGGCTGAACTCTTGCATAGTTTAATGGCAGCAGGGGCTATTATATGGGCAAATTTCAAACTGAGCATTCTTTCAATAAAAGCCTCAAGTTTGCCGCCTGCCACAAAATTTGGTAGAGGGTTGCATGCCAAGCTAAGGACTGCCTCCTTATGCTTAGTGCTGGTTTATAGGACCAAAAGGTTTTTTCGAGGATTAGAAGCATACGCTCCTGTAGCAAAATTGAGGCCAGAGCATCAGAGGTTTTAGCCAAAATGCTGACCAAGGCCATCAGCCTCACATAGATTGGCTCTGGTGGGGTACTTGACCCAAATCCTGATTCAAGCAATGCAAGTATCTTAAGAACAATGTGCTCAGAAAAAAGATTCTCAAGAGCGGCAGGGTGATTGTGAAACCTCCTCACAAGGTTTTTGAGTAGCAAAGATGAGTTCTCTAGAACAATGGCATCTGACAAGCTAAGCATGCCAGAGATGATGATAAGCACTTCAGCTGCCTCTGATATCTGATTCAGCTCAAGTGAACTGCAGCAGTTGGCAGCAGCTAGGATGGTGGCATGCTGCACCGGTGCAGGGAAAAAATCCAAAAATTTAACTAGTGTAGAAATACCCTGTTCACGAGCTACAATGTTGGGGGAAGCCTTTGATATCAAAAGGAGCAGTTGAATAATTTGCTCACCAAGCTTGATGCACCTTAGATACTGAAGATATGGTATGATTATCTTAACTGCCTCAGAAGCCTTGATAATCTCAATGCTGGTTGGGCTCACCTCAAGGAGGTTGCAGAGGCAGCGACAGGCCAGAATAAGGCAATCACTGACCTCATCGAGAATCCCAAAGGAGCCTTTGATGACTCTGATCAGGGTTGCTACCAAGCTCTTGGTCCTAAAAAGCCCAAAAAGCCCTCCGAGGCTATTGATAAACACTCAGATAAGTTTTGGAGGGCAGCAAGTTGATTCAATGGATCACGGGCCTCATCTAATGCTTTTAAAGCTGCATTGAATCCAAAAGCGATAGAGTTTTCTGAAACTGCTAAGGAAGGAATGGAAGTTTTATTGGAAAAATGAAGCTGTTGACCAAAGGGTTCTACATAAGCAACTGAACTGTTGCAATTCATTTCACTTTGGTCTTGAACAACTTCAATGGTGGGGCCAGTTTCTAATATAGATAGCTCACCCTTTCTAGCCTGTTTGAGTTGAATTTCATTGTGATGCAACCTGACTGAGGATGATGTTCCAGGTGCATTGTTAGAGGTGTAATCAAACTCTAGATCAAAGGATTGCTTGGCCAAACCCCTCTCTTTTACATGCGAGGTCCGGAGGTGCGCGGCTTCAGGTTTGGCCTTCTCGCTCCATATTTCAATTAGATGCGAAGGATCTAAAACAATAGAATCTTCCCTTCTGGGCCTGGTGCTCCCCACTGCAGCAACAATATTGGCAGAGTCAGGCCTTTCTGAGCTTGCAACTGTGCTCTGACTAAAAAAATAAAACTGAAGTTGGGTAAGAAATTACCTCGGAAGTGCTCTATTCCTCATCACCGTTGATGTAGAAGCATTCTTATTTTGGCTGCGGACAGAGCCTGACCATACCCTTGTTTTAGGGGAAGCGTTGCATGGGGAAGTACTCTTCTCCTGCTGCAACTTATAGTGCAGCGTGAGACTAGAGATATTCATTTCTTGCGATTGAACTTTTATGCGCTTAGGTTCCAAATCACTAATGGTATCAAAAATAAGGTTAAATTTTGAACGTAAAGCGGGCTGACCAACTTTTCGACTGGAGGCGCGGTAACTGGACTGCCCTGTCTAGGAGAACCTTGTGTCTTGCTGGAGCTGAATGACTTAGACTTTTAAAGATGAAACACCTTACCAAGGAACAGTGGGGGTATGGTTGATTTGAGGAGGACTTTAAGGAGCAAGCTTTGCACTAGATTTGGACCTTGACTCCATGAAGCTAAACCAAAGTGGCTAAGATAAGCCTCGATCAGTATAAAGCCTCAAAAATAAAAGTAGGTGAAAGAGGTGACCTAGCCCGAATAAAATAAAAGATAGAATGGATCTAGAAGCTAGATTACAAAACACATCTGTTCAACCTTTTAAAATAAAAATAAAAATGCAAAGTGAACCTTTTCTCAAAGTGATAATTTGCACAAAAGGTTTAATCAAGGTTTAACTTTTTAAATAAAAATGCAAAATGAACTTTTTTTGTTATGCAATTTGCGCAAAAAGTTTAATCCAAGTAGCAACCTAGGCGTGCTTTATTTATCCAATCTCAGTCTGACTCATTGTGATTTTTTTGCTAATCCAATCCATCTCTGCGTAGTAAAAGCGGTTGACAGCTTGGTAGCTTAGCTCACTTGTTGCTATACCAACCATCACTCGTGGAACCAACTTCACTTCAATGCCTTGATTGGCTATTACTAAGCTAAATAAATCATAATTAAATTGACCAATAATAAGACAATAGCTTACCACATTTAATTGGCATAAATTAGGGCCTATAATAATATTTGAGGTGGGTTGATCTCGGGACAAATATACCACACCGAGAATTTTTCTAGCCAGTACAGGTTTCGAATTCAAAACCTGCACTAGGGTGGAATAGGGCTTATAATATGCTTAAGTATCACCATTTTGATTAATTGGGTCGTGGATTAATCATTAGCATATATTTGCCACCTGCCAATCAATGATTGGATACTTAACTTGTTGAGCATCATCTCGGAGTGGTTAACCAATAATTCTAGTATCACTGTTAATGGTTTATTAACCGACTAAAAAAGGAGAATGTTATCAATTTGACCTGTATGTATGGATTTTTTTGTTTGTAGCGCATAATTGAAAATACTGGACCAATTTGGATGATCATCTTCAAAAATAGAGGATGCTCAAATTCAGGTCCCGTTTTACTTTTGTAAGTTACTGTCAAGCATTTGGCCATTAATTTAGTAAGTATATTAAAATGGGCTTGGATGCGATGAATAATTGTGGGACTAATAAGGGAGGATACCCCAGTGGTAGAGTATGGACCCTTTACCACTGCCTCCCGAGTTCGATCCCGGTAATGGACTTTGGGTAGGGGACGATTTTGACTGTGTTGGTTTTGCGCGCCAATGCCCCGAACCGAGATAGCGAATAGCAAAGGCGGTCCATGGAGTTCCTGGCCTATCATACGCCGCGCATGGAGGTTTTCCGGGTTTTATCCTCCTTTCCCATTTTCTTCACTTCCCTAATCGGTGCGGTACCGTCCTCAGGTCGGCCCACCTCGAATAAAATTTAAAACAATTGTGGGACTAATACAACTTCGGATAAACTTAATTCCGGCGTTGGTGAAGTGATAAGTTCGAAGCACTTTTGATATGTCCTATGGTTGGGGGTGTCCAAAATCCAGGCGTATGAGATCATAGTATGAGATCATAGCGGGACAGCTTAAATCATTATAGATGGCTATCATTTTTGCATAATTTAAACAATAAACTCATCTAAATTTGATAAAATGAAGTATTATAGATAGTGATCAATAAATTTACCATAGATTGACTAATAAAAGCAACCAGATCTAATAAAATGAATTACTGTAGATGGCGATCAGTAAATTTAGCATATGTTGACCAATAAAATCATCTAAATTTAATAAAAAAATTCTTAGTGTATTTATTTATAAGATACTATATATAATATATATCTAATGAGTTTTGTTTTTATAGAGATTTAGTAAGGGTCAATAAAGACCATATAGAGATAAAATTTAATAAAAGTAAGAAACAGAGCCACTTTTAAAAATGCACTAATTTTTTGAGGGGAAATAACTGGGGGTAAAGTTTTTTGGGAAAAAAGAACCTCCTTTAAAAAAAGCTCTAAAAAGTATGAATAGTTGAGAAATTATGAATCCTTAATAAAACCCTTTTTGAAGTTGGCACCATATTTTAACTGACTTATGATAGGCACTTATAATATATATACTCAGCACTGTACTCTAAGGTGAATATGGTTTACATTTGGACCCAATCCAGACAGCTACTTAATAAAAAAATTTCACTGACATACTCACTGATTGACTGACATCTGTCATGGTCCCATGATATCATAGTGGGGACCAACCCCAAGGATAAGGCTGGGTGCCAGGAGGCCCAGAAGGTGAAATTACAGGGCCTTCCAAACCTGAAGCATACCCTAGACCAATGCTGGGTATGGGCAAAATATGCCCAGGTTGGTACTAGTGGGATGCCAAGTGCCAGCCCCTTACATCAGTCCAGGCATTAAAATGGATGGTCTACCAAATTAATGCAGACAGTTCCATTCAGTTTGTTGAGGAATGGAGTTTCAGAACCCATTCCATCTATGAAACAATGTGTTTGGGTCAAATCCAACTTCAATTGATCACTTGAATGAAGTCAGTTTCAGCTTATCCAACTAATTTGGATGGGAGTATTGCCCTATTGGTGGGTCAGTGCTTGGGCCCACTGCAGCAAACCCCATATTCCCCCAACTAAGTTTAAATATGTTTTCCCCAATCAACATTCCTTGTTGGCCAACTTCCCAAATAAACCTTTTCCCATTTTACATTTTAAATTTATGATATTTTAAATTCTCCTGTGCGCAAACCTCTTTGAAGAGGTCTCATGCTCCATTAACCTTGCCATTGCAAATACCTTGCAGCTATCCCCAAGTGCACCAGTGGTTCGCTCAGGTTCCCTCCACCCTGGGTTGCTTACCCCCTTCCAATTTGTGCACCACGTCACTTTTGGTGGGTCTTTTATTATAAAACTCGCAATTCTAACCTAAGTTGTTATTGCTCCAGCACCCTCTGCTAAGCTCTAATTACTTGAGAACTAATGGCTAGTTCCCTGGTGTTGGCCTTGTGCACCATGCCCTGCCACACTGGGAACAGGAGAGTTATAGACACTCTCCTTACATTAGTTATCCAACCCTTTGAATTTATGTGCATGAACTTTTTCCATGTGGAACTTTTCTAAAGTGGAAATGGTGGGCCCCAGCTGTGGACTTCAGCTGTCACTAGCCGTACTACTGTTTCCTCTTTTCCTGAAGGTTGGAGCAACTCAGCGTTATTATGTTGCTGCCAGCTGGAAAGTATCCACCCTTCATGCTCGTACCTGGTGGATACAGACACTTCAAGGTCTGAAAGTCATGATTCCCCAACTTTCCACCAAAATTATTAATTTAAAATTAGATAAATGATTTCCCTTTGCCCGCGCATTCAGCCAATGCTGTCAGAATTGGCGCAGATGAGCCCGGGGGTGTTGGCCCTGGATAACGTCAGGCATTCAATCGCTGGTCAAGGGATAGGGTCATTCACGTCTTAAACACATTTTATAACAAAAACCTTGTCTCTACCTCTGAACCATTTATTAGCTCATATGCCTGGATGAGGACCCTATTCCTGTATATCAGATTACCCCTAAGAACCCATGTTTGACCCTTACCATGATCTGGGGCACTCAGGAAGTGGAAAAGGAACTTCGTTCTAGATATAATAATGTATATGCACCTGCAGAAGTGTGTGGTAGGATATGTGGCCTCAGTAGTAAGAGTGGCCCACTATCTCTCCCCCTTCTATGATTCCAACACATAAACTAAAGGTACGCTCACGCCAGAGGAAGAAGTTTCAGGGGAGGTAGTGGCGTTTTCTTCTTTGGATAAATCCCATTCTGGATACTTCTTATTGACTGCTACCCTCACATCCCTCAGGGGAAATTTACCACAACCATTTTAGTGGATACCAGTGCCTCTAACAATTTTATTGAGAATGACCTTGCTGACTACCTTGAGTTGAGTTACTCACCAGGTGGTATAGTTAGAGTTGGGGCTTCTTAAGGTATCCCTACACGAACGTCATGGGGTTAGTGGACTACCAGGTGGGCGCCTATCTTCTGTCTGACCATTTTCAAGCTATCTGAAACCTCTTGTTCCCCATTATTTTGGGTGTAGAGTGGCGGAGAAAGTTTGACGTCAGGACTAATTTGAAAGAAAACACTCTATCTTTGTCTTTGGCCAATGGTCACATGTTGATTGTTCCTTTTTCAGAGGAGAACGCCCAGGGCAAATTACCTCATTGGCCCAATATTTCCATTTTTAAGCTTGCCCCTTTGCTGAAGCCCTCTGTGGAGGTTCCTCTACCGTCCTGTTTGGAGGAATTGGAATCTTCTTTTGATGCAGCATCCGCTAACACCCTTTCTGAGCACTCTGAATTTGATTGTGACTTTAAGCTCACTGTGGATCTGGCGCATATAACTTCCCCTATTTACTCATTGACTGTCCAGGAGGAAGAGGCGTTGGATGTGTGGGTGAAGGAGCAGCTAGCCAAAGGTGCAATTTCTCAGCGCACCACCCCTTTTTGCTCCCCATTTCTCTTTGTTGAGAAGGCTGATGGTACTCTACGCCTCTGCGTAGACTATGGGAACCTCAATAACGTTACTGTACCAGACCTCCATCCCATCCCTTTGGATTCACAGATTGCACACTATGTGGAGAAGGCGAAGGTCTTCTCCAGATGGATTGCCTCAATGCGTTTAATCAGATCTGGATTAAAAAGGGACAAAAGTGGTTAACCGCATTTCATACCAGAAAAAAGATCTTCCAGATTTGGGGTCATGCTTTTTGGGCTTAAGAATGCCCCTGCTATCTTTCAACGCCACATTGATGAAGCATTGGGGGACTTGTTGGGGGTATGCGCGGTTGACTATATGGATGATATCCTGGTGTTTTCCCCTGATCAGGAGTCCCATGCAGTGCAC
Organism: Massospora cicadina; assembly: GCA_022478985.1. Classification (NCBI taxonomy): domain Eukaryota; kingdom Fungi; phylum Entomophthoromycota; class Entomophthoromycetes; order Entomophthorales; family Entomophthoraceae; genus Massospora; species Massospora cicadina. The sequence continues at coordinate 78,893 of JAKSZP010017349.1, forward strand.
CTTTGGCAAGTGGTGGAGAGGTTAAGGGCAGCCAGCCTGATGCTGAAGATTACCAAGTGTGATTTTTTTAAGTCCCAGGTCACAAACTGGGCAACGTCATGTTTGACCAGGAACACATGATAGCTCCAGTCAAGGAGAAGGCTATTCGTGAGTGGCTTACCCCCACCTTGGTCAAGAATTGAGGAGCTTTTTGGGGACGTGTACGTTCCTCAAGAAGTTCACTCCCAATATTTCTGAGGTGGCGGCTCTCTTATACAAGGCTAGCAGTGCCAAGGTGCTTCAGTGTCCTCCATTTTGGAGGATGCTTTCCAAGCAGTGAAGTGCACCCTGTTGTCCACGTCTGTTCTTCACCATGTCAACTCTTCAAAGGAGTTCATTATGTCTACTGATGCCTCCAACTTTGCCATAGCAGCTGCCTTGTTACAAGTGGGTGAAGATGGGATAGTGCATCCGGTGGGATATTTTTCTAGAAAAATGTCTCTGCCAGAGTTGAATTACGCCATTTATGACAAGGAGTTACCAGCAGTGGTGGAGGCGCTGACATATTGGCGTCACCACTTGCATGGCTCTACTCAACCATTCCACATATGTACAGATCACTGTGCCTTGCTGTACTACCGTGTCCCTCATGTCTTAACCCCACAGCAGACCTGTTGGCATGAGACCCTTGCCCAATTTTCATTCATGTATGCATTCACCAAGGGCAAGAATAATGGTTTGGCAGATGCTTTGAGCTGCAACCCTGCTTTAGCACCTGATCCCAAGGAGGTGGAAGTGCATAACACACATGTTATGATTTCTCCAAGTAAAGTTCTGTCACAACTTCCCTCTCCCCTGGCCAACGGGCCAGCGCTTGCACCTTTGGAAAACGCGGAGGAATATGGTATGTTCAGAAAGGTTATCCTTTCTCAGCCACTGTCAGGCAAATATACTATGGTAAAAGAAAAGATCGCTTCAAATCAAGAGGATCTATCCAGGGGTTATCATGTAAAGGATGAGATGGTGTGGTTCCAGGGTTGCCTTTGTGTACCTGCGGGACCACTGAGCCTGGAAATCATTTGGGACCATCATGATGGAATCACCATTGGTCATCTAGGGAAAGCAAAGACCCTGGAGTTGATACATCGCATCTACAATTGGAAGGGCTTGACTGCTCAGGTGGAGCGGTATTGTAAGGAGTGCCTGGTATGCAACCAGATAAAACCCAAACGTCAACCTTTAGCGGGATTTTTGGTACCAGTCCAAAAGGCTGATGGGCCCTGGACTTTCCTCTTAGTTGATTTCATTGTGGAACTACCTGTCTCTGATGGTTATGATGCCATCATGGTGGTGGTGGACCATTTTACAAAGTTTGCCCACTTCATTCCTTTCAGAATGACAATAACAACAGCTTAGATGGCTAGGCTCTTCGTAACCCATGTGTTTGCACTCCATGGGGTTCCCCAAGAGATTATCAGTGACCGGGGACCTCAATTCACCTCCATTTTTTGGGAAGAGTTGTGTAAGATTCTTCAGATTCGCCCCTGCCATTTGAAAGCCTATTGCCCCAATCAGATGGGCAAACTGAACAAGTAAACTAGTGCTTAAAACAGTTCATGTGGTGTTACACCACCGCGGATCATTCATATTGGGCTTCTCACCTTCCCATGGTCCAGTTTAGCTACAATACCTTACACTCCTTTCTTGTTTGTTCCCCATTTTTCGCCAGCTATGGCTTTAACCCCGCCTTTAACATGGAGATCAGCTGTGGGTCTAAGATTGAAGTTGTGGTGGACTTTTCCAAGACAATCAAGAAGGTCCACCAGAGGGTTTCAACAATCTTGGAGGCTGCAATGCAAGTGTATAAGGAGAATGCTGATAGGAAGCGCCAAGTGGGTCCTGCATACAAGGAAGGGGATCTCATGATGCTTGATGCTCATAACATCCCTATTAAGCAGACATGCAAGAAGCTAGGGCCAAAGAGGATTGGCCCTTACCGCGTTGTTAGAAAGGTGGGTCATGCCTCATACCAGCTAGATATTCCCCCTTCATTTCAGATCATCTTGGTGTTTCATGAGGGCAAACTGACATTGTTTGAGGGCCCCCACCAGAGACTCCTGAGGACTATCTTGTGGATGGGGCACCAGGGTGGGAGGTGGAAGAAATAGTTTTCTCCTGCCACGTTAAAAGAAGACTGGAGTACCTAATATCCTGGAAGGGCTTCAATGCTGCAGAGAACAGTTGGGTTTCAGCACGCGACTGTGTGTATGCCCAAGAGCTGATTGACACCTTCCACAAGCATTTCCCCCAGGCTGCCAGATCTCAACCCAAACTGACCGTTGCCACCATGAAGTTGGCCCCTGCCCACAAGACCTTTTTCCCTTGCGCAAGTCCCTGGAGGAGGGTTGAGCCCCATCAGGAAGAGAGGGTAATGTCATGTTCTGATGACATCATAGTGAGGACCAACCCCAAGGATAAGGCTAGGTGCCAGGAGGCCCATAAGGTGAAATTACAGGGCCTCCCAGACCTGAAGCATACTGTAAGTCCTGAGGAATGTCCGCTGGGCATTAATAGGGCCATCCTTCTGTTTCTGAGCAAGAAAATACCAAAGAGGATGACTATACCCCTCATTACTCAGGGCAATCTCGCTCGCATGGTAGACAAGTGCTAGAAAATAGCCCATCAGCTTTGGATCCCACTTTCAGTACTTGCACTCTCCTTGGAAGAACTGTTATGATAAATTAAGTAAAATCTGCGCTGAGATCACCAAAATAGAATTAATCACAACTAATTTGAGCAGCAATCAGCTGGATACTTGGACCTCAAATGGTCAAAAGGTATGAAGGTCGAGCTATCAGCTGGAACACCCAACAGTTGCAAATTCAGTTTACACGATGATCAAAATCTTTCCCCCTCCCAAATCCATCAGGCATCACCCCCGATGGGCAGCATCCTGCCAGAAAATTGGGCGTTGCGCCTGATGCAATACCACTGACTGCAACTTGGCTTGTCACCAAATCTTGCGATGTTGACCCCCAGAAAACTACCCCTCCTATTCTCAAATAATTTTACCTCTTAGGTTGACCTGATCGCAACTCAGCCTGCCGCCAAACTTAGCGATGTCAGTCCCCAGAGAACTAACCCGCCCATTTCTGAATAGTTCACCATTTAGGTCGAACCAACCAAAACTCAGCTCATCACTGAATTTTGCAATGTTGGTCCCTAGGTAACTAACCCGCCTATTCCCAGATAGTTCACCACTCAGGTCAAATTTGTGGAACCCAATCCCAGCTTATTTCCCCCCCAAAATTGACAACTATTTAATTGGGTGCATCGTCCTGAGAAAATTGTTAGTTAATTCTCTCTCTTAAATTTCCCAATAAAAACACCCCCCCCAAATTTCCATTTTTATTGGTTGAGACTTAAGTTCCCTTCCAGTTCCATATCCGTCATACCAGCAGCAGTGCCCCTGGCATTCTGGTCCACCACTTGGATGCTTTGGCATTCAGGCTGGTAGGCTAGTCTATTTTTTACTTGCCATCTGCCTGACATAATCGACCAACCATCAATCTCTACCATTTCCACCTTACTCGAAGATATTGGTAAAGCAATGGCCTTTTCTTTCCAACTGAATCAGGTCATAAAGAAAATTATCCCTGCCCACATTAGCCCCATCTCACTCAAAAACTAAAGGAAAACCATACCCCATAGTTGCCATGGCTACCTTGCCCATGTCAGTAGAGTCTGACATTTCAACTTACAATGAGTTTGTCCTCCAAAAGCCCAGTAGTTTCCCAGATGCTGCCCTTCAAAGGTGCAATTCCTATGGAACTGGAACTGATTATCATTGCAAATGGGGAAGAGGCTGAGGATGAAGTTATCCCAGCATTCCAGAAATTGCGATGTTTCTTTCACAAGAACAGTTGGGGCAAGATGCGCAATTGTGCAAATTGTATGAACCTGGATGAAACATCCCACATCTCCCACCCTGAGACTCCCCATTTTTCCCAAAAAAAACCTACATCAGTAATGGCAATCAAGTCACCCAAGGCGCACAAGAAGGAGGCTCTCATACAGTTTTCCAGTGATGAGGCTCTTTGCTTAGAAAAAGGAAAGGGTAATGTAAGTCCTGAGGAACATCCGCTGGGCATTAAATTGGGACATCCTTCTGTTCCTGAGCAAGAAAATACCAAAGAGGATGGCTATACCCCTCGTTAATCAGGGCAATCTCGCTTACATGGTAGACAAGTGCTGGAAAAGAGCCAGTCAGCTTTGGAGCCCACTTTCAGTACTTGCACTCTCCTTGGCAGAACTGTTACAATGAATTAAGTAAAATCTATGCTGAGATCACCAAAATAGAATTAATTAATTTGAGCGGTAATCAGCTGGATACTCAGATTTCAGATGGTCAAAAAGGTATGAAGGTTGAGCTATCAGCTGGAACACCCAACGGTTGCAAATTCAGTTTACACGATGATCAAAATCTTTCCCCCTCCCAAATCCATCAGGCATCACCCCCAATGGGCAGCATCCTGCCAGAAAATTGGGCGTTGCGCCTGATGCAATACCACTGACTGCAACTTGGCTTGTCACCAAATCTTGCGATGTTGACCCCAGGTAACTACCCCTCCTATTCTCAAATAAGTTCACCTCTTAGGTTGACCTGACCGCAACTCAGCCTGCCACCAAACTTAGTGATGTCAGTCCCCAGAGAACTAACCCGCCCATTTCTGAATAGTTCACCGTTTAGGTTGAACCAACCAAAACTTGGCTCATCGCCAAATTTTGCAATGTTGGTCCCTAGGGAACTAACCCGCCTATTCCCAAATAGTTCACCACTCAGGTCGAATTTGTGGAACCCAATCCTGGCTTATTTCCCCCCAAAATTGACGACTATTTAATCAGGCGCATCGCCCTGAAAAATGTTAGTTGATTCTCTTCCCTTAAATTTCCCAATAAAAACCCCCCCCCAAATTTCTGTTTTTATCAGTTGAGACTTAAGTTCCCTTCCAGTTCTATATCCGTTGTACCAGCAGCAGTGCCCATGGCATTCTGGTCCACCACTTGGATTCTTCGGCATTCAGGCTAGCAGGACAGTCTATTTTTTACTTGCCGTCTGCCTGACACATACCTTAGACCAACGCTGGGTATGGGAAAAATATGCCTAGGTTGGTACTAGTAGGATGCCTAACGCCCAGCCCCTTACATCAGTCCAGGCATTAAGATGGATGGTCTACCAAATTAACGTGGACAGTTCCATTTGGTTCATCAAGGAACAGAGTTTTGAAACCCATTCCATTTACAAAACAACGCGTTCAGGTCAAATCCAACTTCAATTGATCACTCAAGTGAAGTCAGTTTCTGTTTATCCATCTAATTTGGATGGTAGCGTTGGCCTATTAGTGGGTCAGTGCTTGGGCCCACTGCAGCAAACCCCATATTCCCCCATCTGAGTTTAAATATGTTTTCCCCAACCAACATTCCTTGTTGGTCAACTTCCTGAATAAACCTTTTCCCATTTCTATGTTTTAAATTATGATATTTTAAAAAGCTCCTGTGCATGAACCTCTTCAAGAAGGTCTCACGCTCTGTTAACTTTGCCATCACACATACCTTGCAGCTATCCCCAAGTGCATTGGTAGTTTGCCCAGGTTCCCTTCACCCTGGGTTGCTTACCCCCTTCCACTTTGTGCACCACGTCACTTTTGGTGGGTCTTTTATTATAAAACTCAAACTTCTAGCCCAAGTTGTTATTGCTCCAGCACCCTCTGCTGAGCTCTAATTACTTGAGCACTAATGGCTAGTTCCCTAGCGTTGGGCTTGTGCACCATGCCCTGCCACACTGGGAACAGGAGAGTTATAGACACTCTCCTTACAACATCTTAAACCTTCAAGTCTGAGAGTCAATATATTTGGGTGAGTGGGTGAGAATTGGCAAATCTTATCAAATCTGAAATTTATTGATCCTGATAGGTTCAATCTATTTGGGCGAGTTGTGAAAATTGACAAATATCATTGAATAATTCATCAAATTGCTTACCTAAAAACTAAAAAAAAATCATTATTAGAGTTAAGTAGATTAAGTAATTAGGATTATTGCTCATCAGCCATGAAGGCAACAATGAAGCTGTTAGTCCAAGTGGCTCAAGATTAGTGCTGGCACAGCCTATAGGCTATAATGTGAGCTTATCATCTGACAAACTAAATACTGTATCGAAGCATGGGTATTAGGGTGTTAGGTTTATATATTTTAAAACCCTGCCTAATTTGGTTCACCTAATTAATGAAATACTTTGGCAAGTTAAGTAGAAGTTTATTTAGTAGTTTGGAAGATATGTCACATACTCATTTTATTTAAGGCAAGGGGACCAGGGGACCCTTCTTGCCAACACAAAAATAATTATTAGGATAAAAAAGGAGCAAAATTGCTAAAAAACCTGATTTAACCTCTAGTATGCTAGACCAGGTTCCATTAGCCTAGCATAACCAAGGAGGAAGGGGGTGAATGGGTGTTTGAGGGAACATTCCAGGGCAGACAAGAATGGAGTAGGCATATCACCAGAATGTGGCTGAAGGTTGAAGAGAGCAATATTGGTTTCATCAATAATATCTGCTGTGTTCAATGCATCAATATAATTGGATAGGTTTTTCTCTACCCACAGGAGCAAACTTGGCAGATGGACAAAATCTGTTTTTTTTTCTTCTGAGGATTTACCATATCACATACTCAATGATTTTAAGTATAAAGAGATGGTTTAAATAGCAGTTTAGTGTTCTTTGATTGATTTGATAGTTTTTTTTGTTTGGCCAAGTGGCTAATAGCCCTTGTTCAAATCAATAGGACACAGTTTAGTTTTGAGGGATGATTAGTTATTGGTTGTTTTGATAAAGTTCAGTTAGGTTTACCTGAGTGGTTGGTGGTTTTTAGTTGATTTGATTGAGCAATTAGATTTTGCTGAGTGGTTTTGTTTATCTTCTATATGAAATCTAAATAATAAATTAAAAATTAATTTTATATACACTGTAGTGAAGCATGGGTAAATTGGCTAGTCTACTTATTAAAAAAATTTCACATATGTTTTGACATACCTATTGACTGACTGACATCTGAAACCTTCAAGTCTGATAGGGTATATCTATTTGGGTGAGTGGGTGAAAATTGGCAAAAAGATCAAATCTGAAACTATCAATTATGATAGGATCAATCTATTTGGGTGAGTGGGTGAAGATTGACAAAAAATATGGATTAATTTGCTAAATTTGCTCACCTGAAGCTAATCAAGTCTGACAAGTTAATCTATTGGGTGAGTGGGTGAGAATTGGCAAATAAGATCAAATATAAAATTATCAAGTATGATAAGCCCAATCTATTTAAGTGAGTGGGTGAGAATTGGCAAATATTATCTAATAATTCACCAAATTTATCACCTGAAAATCAACAAAAATCAGTATTAGAGTTTAAATAAATTATGTAGTTTAGGATAATCAGCTCATCAGTCATAAGGGCAACAGTGAAGCTGTTATTCTGAGTGGCTCAAGTGTATTGCTGGCACAGCCTATTGGTTACAATGGATGCTTATCATCTGATAAATTATACCATAGTGAAGCAAAGGTATCTGGATGTTAGGTTTATATATTTTAAAAACCTGCCTAATTTGGTTCACCTAATTAATAAAATACTTTTGGCAAGTTAAGTAAAAGTTTATTTAATAGTTAAGAAAGACATGTCACATACACAATAATTTTAAATACAGAGAGATGTTTCAGGTAGCAGTTTGTTGTTATTTGATTGATTCAATAGGTTTTTTTGTTTGGCTGAGTGGTTGATGGCTTTTTTGAATTGATAGGACAAAGTTTAGCTTTGAGGGGTGATTAGATACTGGTTTTTTTTTTAGTACTAGATAGCTATTGGTTGTTTTAATAAGTTCAGTTTAGATTTAGCTGAGTGGTTGGTGGTTTTTGTTTTGATTCAAATGAGAAGTTAGGTTTGGCTGAGTGGTTTTGTTTATATATAATATAAAATCTAAATTAATAGATTGAAAAATCTGAAATTTTATAGACACTGTAGTGAGGCACAGATAAGTAGGCTAGTAAAAACTAAAACAATTTAGTCATCTGGCTATGTATAAACACCTTAGCAAAGCATGGGTATTCTACTAATATATATATATGTTTCTTTGTTTGTCATGTATGCATTACTATACCATTCATCCAATTGTGATAAAACTTTGTTGAGTTGTTATGTGCATGCCTGAGAAAGTTTATAAATTTTAAAAATATTATTTTCATAGTGAAATAAAAAATTATATGCAAGAAGTGAAAATCTTATATGTTCTCAATAGTATTTGATATATTGTTATGGCTAAGCAGTTTGGTATTTGGTTGATTCAATATTTTAAGTGGTTTTAAGTGGTTAATGGGTATTTAGCTAATTAACAAGCTGATCTAAATCAAAACTTTGAATCAAAAACCCAATTGATTTATAAATACCTCCTCTAACATAATTGGCTCAATTTTGGCTCTAAAGTTTTATAAATGTCAGTTGTTTGAATCATAGTGCAATCTCTTTTGTTTACCTAATTTTTTATCAATTAAACTATTTATATAGTTAAAGCTATATTGCAAGTGTAAGTAAAACTAAAAAAATGGTGAGCCAATATAGTAATAAATATAATTTAAGAATTTTGCCTATATAAAAATAGATATTAGTTTATATCTATATATATAAAAATGGATGTTGGAGCACATATCTGTCTGTCTGTCTGTGTTTTATAGACTCTGACACTGTTTGACCAATAATCATGAAAGTTGGAGCATATAAGTATTTTTTTCATGAAGAAGGTTTATGAATTTTAAAAAAAATAATATTAAAATAAAAAGTTTTATATGTAACAAGTGAAAATTTTATATGTTTTTAATGAAAATTGGTATAATGTTACAGCTGAGCAGTTAGATGTTTGATTTAAAATTTTAAATGGTTTTAAGTGGTTAGTGGTCATTTGGCTAATTAGAAAATTAATCTAAATCAAAACTTTGGATCAAAAACCCAATTAATTTTACAAATACCTCTATTAGCATAATGGGCTCATCTTTTAGCTTTAAACTTAAATTTTATAAAGGTTGGTTGTTCAAATCCTTGTGTAATCACTTTTATTTAATCACTTTTTATCATTTAATTAAAGCTATTTAGATGCTTATTCATGATAAGCTGACCAAGGGACAGATATTACTGAGAAGAAAATAAGAAAGTGAGCCAAAATGTTCAACTGAGCAAATTGACACCAAAAATTTAACTTAAACCAATTAATTAGGCTATCAATGGCAAACTGTTAGATGACTATGGCAGAAGGGGAAGGGGGTCAGTGGGCTCCTTGGCTTTAAATCTAGCAATGTGTGGGCCCAGGTAAAAAGTAAGGGAGATTTAAAACTAACTTATCTATATGTATAAGAGAAATATTACAGAATGACTTAAAACAAAATCTCCAAAAAATACTAACCTAGAAACTTGAATTTTTTAGTATGTAGGTTTCTTATGTGATGTAGGTGAGCACTAATTTGTTTAAAATATAAAGTAAAATAAAATGTTATATATAACAAGTGTACATCATATATGTTTTAATGGTATTTGCTATATTATAGCTAAGAGTTTAATTAGTTGCTTTGATAGTTATAATTATAAAAACTTAACCATGAATTTTAACCAAACAACTTATTTAATTTAAGCTCCACTGATAAGGTTAAAGAGAATTAATACTGTGGATTATCTATTTGATGCTTTTATAACATTACCACATAAATAAATATTGCATTTTCAAGCTATTTCTAGTATTAGATATAGACATAGGTATCATATATAAAATTTGCCAAAACACAATTTTTTACTCATCACTGTATCTCAAAAACGACGAGGCCTAGAAAGATAAAACTTTACATAGATATTCACTAATACTGTAGATATACAATGAGAAAGGATTTTTTAATTTCTTAGTAAAATAACTAGTTCTATATCTAACAAGTGAATATATATAATGGAATAAGGTATATTGTTATGGCTGAGCATTTAATATTTGGTTGATTTGATAGTTTAAATGGATTTGGTAAGCAGTTAATAGGCTAGGTTAAATTAATAAGCTTGTTGGTTTCAGCAATCAGTTAGTGATTGGTTTGTCAGATATTTGCCCTCTCAGATGCAGAAAAAGAATGTCCTGGGTCAAAATCAGCCAAAATGGCAAAAAGTTAGCCATTTATGAGTTTAAAATGAACCTGAAAGTGACTTTAATAATAAAAATAATATAATTGACCAAAAGACCCTGGTTGATTTTTTAGGAACCCCAAAAATCAGAGTAACACCATTTTAAATTTTGCATGGACAATAAACCAAAAATTGAACAGTCAGATTATTCTGATCTCACGATAAATCTTGGGGCAACCATCAGAAAGTACTCTTCAAGCCACAAGCAGGTCCTTTCAAGCACCTATGCGGAGACCACCCCCTTTTATAGTCATGGAAAAGTTCCCCTAAGGTGAAAGTATTTTATTAAGTGGTGATTGGTTAAAGTATATCAAAACTTTACCACATGGGTACATTCTGCTTTGAAACCCCATCCCATCTGTTATTTTACCAAAAAAGTAACTCAATTTTCAAAATCTGATAGGATAATATACCATATTTCCCAATTCAGAATGCATCTAAGCTATTATAAACCTATCCTCAAATTCCCCCTGACCTTTAGAGCAGTATAAATTCTGATCAGTCAGATATTGAAAGGGATTGCTTCTTATTCTTTCCTCATGCTTATAGTAAAATTTATAAAAATCAAATTTTTATTGGTGCTCTAAATTTTTAATTTTATCTAAATCTTTGTGGAATCCAGCGGCATAACAGCACCAGTGAGCCAAACACAGCTGGTTTCCACAAAATGGTGCTCACTACAGGGGATCCCTGTACACCAAAAATAGTTGCGCTTGAAAAGCAACTAACAAGCGCTTTGTCCCACCTTAAGGAGCTTGAGCAGCGCCCTTGCAAACTATTCCTTAAGAACAAGTACATCCCTGGTGAAGAAAGCATTGCTACCTTTTTGTACATCTATGAAGCTGCCATGGATGGCATAACTGACAAGCAAAAAGTTTGACATATCCTTTCTTGTTTAAGCTGCTTAGTGCAAGGGATGATAGTACCTAACCTGAACCCTTTATACACCTGGTCAGAGGTGAAGGATGCTCTTTTAGATGAATTCAGATAAAAGCAGAGTCTATAAACGGAAAAACAGGACTTTATGTGCCTTAGCATGTATAAGAGTGAATCTCCTATTGCCTTGCTGAACGATTTTACCTCACTGCGCAAAGTTTAGCAACCTCATTAATGCTTACCCTTTATGAGGCTATTGCTTCCCTGTTAACTGGGTTAGCGTCTAAGCCTTCTATAGCCAAACATATCATCTCAGTAAAATTCTACTTTAAAAACATCTGTGACATCAAAGAGGCTTTGTTAGATGTGGCCAAATTTCATTTATGTGCCATGATATATAAAGCTGAGGTAAATTCTTCAGCTCACACCATTGAAGAGTTACCATTTGTTGAACAGTTGGGGGTGAGCCCACCTGTGCTTACCCTCCCTGCAAAGCCTGCTTCCTCAGTGCATCTTACAAAGGTTATAACTTCTTCTTATGAATCTGAGACCTGTAAGGTAGCAATTACCATAATTCCGCACAAGCTCAATAAAGCTGCTGTGCCTTCCCCTCCAGCATAGCTGGTAAATACGTGCCCTAAGGCTATTCAACCTTCTGTGGCTATCTCACCTACCTTTGAGTTTTTATGTGCTTGTTAGGGAACCCAGTGCAGGCAACTTTGCAGGATGAAACCTGGGGTACTGCCCCCCACCTCAATGGGGCTGCGTAAATCTAAGCACCACCAAAGTGGGCCTGACTGCGGGTGGGGTGGCTCACACCACCCCATAACTGACATATTCTTCACTGTTTGCTATACCAGGTAGCAAAGGCTACCCAGCCAGTTCAGAGATATGCCTTCCATCCCTTACTGCGATAAATGAGACCAGAATGATCACCAAGTTGGACCTATTTGGAGAAAGAGGATTGTCAGCTTTCTATGGCTATTTCTAGTCATCGTTTGATTATGGCCAGGGAGCTTGTTGCCTAGGTTCCTTCTGAAGGGAAGCAACGCTGGTTTCTGGCAAACCATAGACCATACATCACCTCCCCCCATATTGTGCACCAGACCCTGAACCCCTCCTTGTCTGCAAGCAGACTTGGTGGGGCATACGCAGTCAGGATCTCTGGCCATGCAAGATGCCCAGAGGATAAATTACACCCTGGTTAGTATGCTTCATACCAAAGAAGAACACTACTCCACACAGCATCCGCTGACGGACACTCTGTGAAGATGTGCTTTGCCATCTCCTCCCCTCCACATACCTTACAGGCATACAGAAGGTTATTCTCATTATGCTTACTCCAATTAAGCAGAGTCACCCCAGTGACCAGGATATTACTGCGGAGTTGGAAGAGAAAGTCCTGAACTGGTATAGACTAGCATCCCTTAACCCTCCTCCCCACATGTGCATCAGGCCAGGTCACATTTTGCAAGTGATCTGGGACAAGTACGCCAAGCAAAGCTCTCTGTCTTGTAGCTTCCAGGACCTGGCAGTTGTGAAATATGAGAGGCAGACACAGCCACCTCCCCCCACCTTGAGCCAGTCCTGAAGGATGAAGAGGCTTTCCCATCTGGAGTATCTCCAGCCTTCTCTTCCTCACAGGAACACCTGCTGATCCTACCCTCCACAACCTTCTGATGGGCTTCCCCAGCCTCTAATGCAGCCAGAGAAGGAATTGCTTCCCTACAGCAAGAAGGCAGTTCAGTTGCTTCCACAACATCCCATGCCTTCCTTACCAGCACCTTGGAGGTACTGGCAACATTATTGGCTGCTTCCACCCTAAGCACCCTCTGGCCATTGCCATCAAGGAGGTCCGCCCAGTGGACCTCCCCAATAAAGTGCTTGAAGGCCTTGCGCAGTTGAGGTTCCATCTCCAGTCCATAAGCTCTTCCCCAAAGAGGAATGTCCTGGATCCTTTAAATGGTCCACTCTCCACCCTCTAATCTACCCTTGCTGCCCGCCCAAGCTCTAAAGTAATCCTTCCGGTAGCCTGGTAGGTTCCCCATGCTTGGAATGGCCCCTTGATTGATGCCCCAGATGACACCAAAATCCTTGTTCAAACTGTCCTTGCAAGCCTTAGAAAAGTAGTCCTCAAGCATTAAAGACCAACAGATAAATTTTCCCTCCCATGTGACCCATGTGATCCATTTCAGCTGCAGTGCTTTGATCATACTCCTGAAGTTAATCAGACTGATGCCCCCTTCTTCACCTTCTGACCCAAGTTAGAGTAACTGGTTTTTGACATTCGCCCTCGCCAAATGAACTTGATTATTGAACTCTGTATTTCCCTGATGGAAGATGCCACTGGTGGAACAAATCTGGCAATGTACCATAGTTTGGAAAGAATAAAAGCGTTCATGACAATGGCCCTGCCCTGATAAGATAAGTTGAGCCATTGCCACTTCTAAGCCACTTTTTTAAGGTCTGCTTCAAGTTTGAGCCAAATTTCATGCAGCGACGCTTGCCCAGGGATGGGACACCTGAGGTACAGAAACTCCTCCCCTGATGCCATCCAGGGGATTGAGCTCTTTGGTGCCATACCCAATGTCACTGTTCTGACAATGGGCCAAGCCCTGGATTTTAAAAAGTTTGACCTTAGCGTTGCTTGCGTTCTTTTACATCATCAGAATGTTCATCACCACCTTCTCCTCCTCCTCTGACGAAACACAAATCCACATGTCATCTGCAAACATTGAATGAGAGTACTCCTCGCCATTGATGGTAAGTTTCCTCCAGTCTGACTTTCTGAGAGCCACTGAAAGGGTCTCTATTGCAAGTACAAACAACAAGGGAGATAGAGAGGGTCTCCCTGACGCACGCCCCTACACACTTTGAAGGGGTGAGAGAGGACCTCATTGATATTGACAACCAATGAGGCCTTCTCATAAATCGCTTTAAGCAGTCTCAACAAATGCCCCTTGATTCCAACTTTACTTAACACTTCCCAAAGAAACTCAAAATTACCCAATCATACGCCTTCTCTTGATCAAGAAACAGTAGCCATCCCCTCTGGTCATACTGTTTACTTGCCCACTCTTCTATCAGGTGAAGCAGCATCAAGTTGTCAGTAATTGAGCATCCTGGGATAAACCCATTATGCTCTTTCCCAACAACGTCTGCTACAACCCTCTTTAGTTGATTGGTTAGGATCTTCATTAAGATCTTATAGTTAACGTTAAGCAGAATTAAAGGCTGATAGTTCCCCATGAGGGAGGGATCTCCCTTCTTATACAATACCAATACCACGCCCTTTGAAAACGCCGGCTTGACTATACTGGAGGCTAGGAGTTGATTGTAAAGCTCAGCAAGCATCTCAGATATTTCTGCCCAAAATAACTTGAAGTGCTCCAAGATCAACCCATCCTCCCTGAGAGCCTTGCCATTCTTGCCCTTGCAGATGGCATATGACACCTCCAATTTGCGGATCTTGCTGCATAGGTGCAGCTGAGTCTCCTTTGGCAGTACCCCCAGTCCACTTGAGAGTACTTTGGATGCCTCTGGGTCATTCTCAGAAAAGCCATAAAGGTCCTCATAGTAGGATTTGGCCACCTCAGCCATGTGAGCTGCATCCTTCACCTCAACTCCCATCACAAAGTGACAAGATCCTTGCTGAAAGTCTTAATGCCCCTACTGCCTTGTGGAGTAGGGCCACATTGCTGTTAGAATCCTCATCCCATCTAGACTTTCTTTGTTTGAGGTGATCTGCCATGAAGGCTCCCATCAATTTTGCATACAATTCAGCCTTGGCCGTGTAGGCAGATGCCCCATGACCATGGCCTAGTTGCAGGTACTCTTGAAGCTCCTCTCCAAGATTTCCTACCTTGAACGCATGGCCCCTAGCTGCCTCCCTAAGATTTCACAAGCCATATTGAGATCAGCCTTCATCTGCAACCATTTTACTGGTGCATCAGGCTTCCCCACAATCTGGCTTCTCCATCACCTCACCTTCTTCCTCGTGATATCCTGAAGTGGACTCCACTTCAGGAGTTCAGGGTTCAGTCTCCAGATCCCTTTTCCTGCAGAAGCAACCCAAAGGTCACTGATCTGCAGTTCCAGGGGTCTGTGGTCTGAAGCACCTGGATCATGATTTCGAAGGATCAACTTGCAGTAATTCAGGAGAGGCTGGGGCACTGACACAAGGTCAATGTGGGAGAAATGATCTCCCTGGATATGAGTTCACCCATTCTCTCCCTCCTCACCACAGTCAGCTCTCCAAACATCCAGTAGGCCAAGGTCGATCATTAAACTGGCCAACTCGTGGGCTCCAGGATCAGAACTCCAGTTGCCTGAAGCCCCAACCCTGTCATCCCTAAAGCAGACACAGTTCATGTCTCCCTCCAGCACTACTGACCCCCCAATGCCTTCCTCCAGGATCCTTAGGCCGACCTTCTGGAAGAAGGCCTTCCATTCAGACCAGAATTGGGCGCGTAAATGCCAATAAACCAAATTTATTCCTCTCCAAACAGTGATATTACTACCACTGCTCTTACAGGAACCAATACCCTTTTATCCAACACCTTGACCTTGCCCACCCACCAGACCAAAATAACCCCCTTTGGCTTCTCTACCTAACTCTTTTCCTCCCCTAAGGGCGAGTCTAAGTTTTGTTGTTCCACCAAGTGAGAGTAAAATGATTGTTTCAGAGAAAAACTGGAAAGCCCAGTCCTCTTCCATCCCAGGTCTGGACTTAGTCTCAGTGAGGAAGCCGATATATATCCCATGTTGTTGCAATCAGAGTTTCACCCACTGCCGCTGCTTAAGTCCATTCAGACTCCGCGCATTAGCAAATTCAGCCCTGATTGCCATAGGTTCAAAACCGAAGAGGCCTCAGTGTTAGGATCTGGGGGTCCCCATCCTCTTCCACCTCAGCTGGTTTAGCGGGATCACGTTTCTTCCTCCCCTTTCCAGTACTAACTGGGCTGAGGGTAGAGGCTGCTCAGTCACAACAGCCTCCG
Source organism: Massospora cicadina (assembly GCA_022478985.1). NCBI lineage: Eukaryota > Fungi > Entomophthoromycota > Entomophthoromycetes > Entomophthorales > Entomophthoraceae > Massospora > Massospora cicadina. Next base: position 94,997 of record JAKSZP010017349.1, read on the forward strand.
GAATCTTACCATTGCCAGGGTCCTCAATAGACCCCTCTGCTTCAGATGAAGGCATCAGGTTAGAAGGCATTGGCTAACTATTGCTAGCAGGCAACACCTCCCTCACCTCCGCCTCTTCCCCTACAGGCCTCGCATGCTCTGTCACACACATCCCTTATGGTCGCCCGCCTCTTACTTGATTGAGTGATGGGGAGAACCCAATCCATTTGGGAGGTGACTGCCTCCATTATGTCATTTGCGGGCTGTGACAAAGTGCCACTTAGCTCGATTTGGAGTCTAGCTGCTTCCCTTGCCTTCTGGGAACGCTTTGACTCCTTATTGACCTTCCTCACACTTTTCAACACTTATTCACCTCCTCCAAAGTGATGCCAGCCGCAGCCTCTTACATTGCTTTGGCTGACATCTCAGTTAGCTTCTCTAACGCCTTCTGGAGAGCCAACTTATCCTTCTCAGAGGGCGCCATTACTGGCACCCCCATGCTAGGCCCGCTAGGCTTGGCCACTGCCACAGGAGGTTAAACCTGAGGACATTTGGCTCTAATGTACCCCTTTGCACCACACAAGAAGCACCTGTCCAGTGGTACCACAGGGACACTCCAGGTACCCACATTAACTGAACGAGGTAACTCCCCATATGATTTCAAAAGTTCAACCTTCAAAACCCAGTCCCCAGATCCTACGGTGAACTTTTTAAGCTACCGTCCTTCTGCTTCAAGTTCTTTACCAGCCTGTTATTATTAAAGGAGATCACTCTGCTAAAGCCTTTCATCTGAGACATCATGGCCTCTCTAGTTATCACAGGTGGTACATCCCTCAGAATGAATCTTCCAATTTTGGTGCCGATGTCAAGACATATGGCCTCCTCATTCTTTGTGCTTAAACTGGCATCCAAACCTGTTCCTTTTGAAGCTTAGACTGGAAGGTCATAAGTTTCAACCCAGAAGCCAAACATGAAAAATGGAGCAGGGCGAACCCACACACCTCAATCACCCTGACCATGATCATCTCCTTAGACCATCCAGTCTTCACTTCCACGGCGTGAACCCTCTTGAGGCTCTCCACCTTTCTCGCCATCAGATCCTTGGATGGGCCAGAGTTCCCCACTTTAAAAAGCTTTGTTCCAACACCAAATCTAATAGAAGCCACTGCAGCAAAAGAGACCAAAGCCCCCTGTGCAGCAGAGGCCACCCTTGCTGTTGATTTGTTAATGGGGCTGGTCTCTCCAGTTTGGTTTTGTGACAAAGTTTGCTCTCTGGGCCCTTTTTGTGCAGGAACCATTGCAGCCCTTTTGGTTTGGTTCATCATTTTAAGTATGTGAGTGCTCTCTTCTATTGCTGCACCAGTGTAAGCCCACATAAGCTACTGACTGCTATCCAGGTTTCAGGCCAACCTAGAAAGCCGTGGTGATTATTGTAGACAGGTGAGCCAAATCTCAGCCAATCAGGATTGCCCCACCCTTGTCACTGAGACCTGCTTTTGCAACGCCCCACCTCATAGGAAAGTAGTGTGACAGATGATACGCCCAACTCTTGCTCATTCTTCCTGCCCATATCACCCCCCCAAAAAAGTGGAAGCACCTGCAAGAACAGGTTAGGTTACAGTCATTAGCTTCCATTCCACTCCCCATCCAGGCCACTACAGGACCCTTCCAGGGCGCCTCTCTGGGTTCTGGTGTTAGCTACTCACTCATGTTTCCTTGAGCTTTCCTCAGTTACACCATGTGAAGGCCCCAGCTTACTTTACCTAGCTCCCATCTAACCTACCTTCTTGCAGCCTTGCCAGTTGTTGAGAATACCCTTGGGGATGAATCTGAGAGAGTTATGATGACGGTGGTTACTATATGTTGAAAGCCCCCACAGAGGTAGAGGTTCCTGATCATTTGAACGCTGGAGGAATAGACAAGTCTACTATATCTGAGAAAATGTACCTCAGCCATATTCTAGGGTTTCCCAAAGTTATTGACACTGCCAGCAATGGTGATCACTTCATAGCTAGCCTCATTTGACCTATTCAGCAGGTCCATACCATGAAATCTATCCTGGATTAATACCCTGAGATTGCTCAAAAGCTAACCTCCACCTTCTTACTCAAGGAAGTATAGCCTTGTCACCTAGCTTTGGAGGAACCCTCATTAAGGTTGAAGTGGTCATTCAAAAAGTCTAAATAATGGCCATCCTGGACACTGTCCTTCCAGTCAACGCGATCTCCACTAAGCTTATCAAGAAGATAAAGCTAGAGCCTGACTTGGAGTACACACAAGAAATTTGGAACCACAGGCCCTGACAATACCCATGCTATCAGGGCATACTCTTCCCTTCTTATTAGAATTGGTAAGCTTATCCTATCAGCTCCTGTTGTGGCTTTGGACAACAACGAATATGATATGCTCATCAGCACTCATTTTATGATTGAGTACAAAAAAATGATCAACCTGAAGCAAGGGTCCTCTTGTTACTCAACTACAAAGTCCCTTTAGTCTTATCTAATAAAAAACCCAGCAAGCATGAATACTTCTGCCTAGTAGAACACCCCTTTTCAGCTATAACTTTGCCTTATTCCACTTATGGGCATAACACAAAAAATTGCCTGAATCAGTGGATGCTAATGATGGTATACCATTTTATGCTGCAGATGAGGTCCTGATCAAGCCTGGTGAACAAATAGTGGTTGACACTAAATTCATACTACAAATCCCACACCATTGCTTGTTTCACCTCATAAGTATTGAGGTCATTAGCCCCTTGGAGCCTCATGTATTGCCTGGGATGCTAGACCCAGCCTACCAGAGGCCTATTACCATTCTACTGGGAAACTTCACTGGCAAATATATAGCTATATGGAAGCACCAAGAGATTGGCAGAGGCTTTCTACTACCAGTGGAGGACATTGAGCATATCTCTTTCCATTGTCTCTATGGCAAATTTGGGCTTAATCATGGACAATCTGGTGTGTACCTTGCCCAAGGTTCATATATTGGCTAAGCTAACCCCTAGGAGTTGGAAAAAGTTCATACCTTGCTAGACGAGTATGGTGACATATTCTCCAAATTGGTACTGACTATGGCCACATGAAGGGCTGGTGCCACTCCATTGATGTGGGTGATGCCTATCCTATTAGGTCCAAACCTTATTGCAAGTCAAAGATGGAGAAACAGCAAATGAGGACGGAGCTCCAGCAGTTATTAAATGAAGGTTTATTTGTTACTTCACAAAGCCCTTGGTCTTCACCCATCTTGTTAATTAAAAAGAAAAATGGAGGTCATTGGATAGTCATGGACTACTGCAAGTTAGATAACTTTACAAAGAAGGATAGCTATCCTATCCCTCATATTGATGACGCCCTGGCCCAACTCTCTGGCTCTAACTTCTTCTCCGCCATGGACTTGGCCTGTGGTTATTGGAAAATGGACCTTTCTCCTCAAGATCAGGAGAAATGCGCTCTTATTTGTAGTAAAGGTCTCTTCCAACCCACACAATTACCCCAAGGGTTGTGAAATGCACCTGCCTCTTTTCAGTATGCAATGGATCACATCTTGCAGGACCTCAAATTAACTTGTGTCATCATCTACCTTGATGACATCATGGTATTCTCCAAAACCTTTAACAAACATTCTGATCACTTGAAGGAGGTGTTTCAACGGTTACATAAGTCTAATGTTAAGTTAAAGCCCTCAAAGTGTACCTTTTTTTAGTACTAGATGGTCCCAACCCAAGGGGGGCCTCAAAGTGTACCTTCTTCCAAAGAAAATTGAATTTCCTTGGCCACTTCATTTCCCAAGAAGGAATTTAACCCATGCAGGACAAGGTTGAAGCTATCTCAAAAATGCTGCCCCTAAAAATCTGCAGGATATTCAATTATTCTAGAGATGATGGGTATTACCATCAGTTCATTCCTAAGCTCACCCAACTCAGTGAGCCTCTTGTCTGGCTATTAACCAAGAATACCCCCTTTTTATTAGGGTGCTGAACAAAAGGCTGCTTTTGAGACAATGAAGCATCTGCTATAACAACATCTTAGTCTACAGCACCCAGATTATAATAAACTGTTTATCTTGTTTACTAATGCTTCAGACTACGCCATTGAGGCTATCTTAGCTCAATTGGATGAAAATGGTGTTGATCATCTGGTATCTTACTTCAGTAAAATGATTTAAAAAGTGGAACGCAACTACAGCATAACAGAAAAGGAGTGCCTTGCCGTTTTGTTAGCTGTGAAACACTACCACCCATTCCTATATGGGACCACCTTCACTGTAGTTACCAGTCACACTTTGTTGAAGTGGTTACAGAATATGAAGGATTCTACTGGCTGGTTAGCTCACTGGGCTCTAAAGCTCCAGCATTACGATATGAAGATTTAACAACGTTCTGGGACCTGTTACATAAATGTTTATGAGTTGACGTGGCTGCCAGTTCTTCACTTGGATAATAGTGAGGTGGAGAGTTACATGACCTCTTGATGACCCCCAATAAATGAGAAGATGAGGATGAGCCCACTAAGAAGATTTTAGCTCAGCACTCCCATAAAACAAAAGTGGAAAACAGGAAGTTGTATAAGCAGATAGGGGCAAAATGGCTGCCTTACCTTCAGCCCTCAGAACATGTACCTGCTATCCTAAAAGCTCACATCACCTTAGGGCATGGAGGGGCAAATAAAACTTTTGAGTAGATTTTGGGTCAGTACTATTGGAATAGTATGTTGAATTATACTGTTGACGTCTTGGAAGCTTGCCTTATGTGTAAGAAGCAATCTGGTTTCAAGACTAGATACCAGTACAAACTCATTACCCCTCAACAACTGTTTCAAACCATTAGTTTTAATGTAGTAAGTCCCCTTTATCAGACTACTAGTGAGAACATGTTTATTCTAGTAGCTATTGATCATTTCATGAAGTGGGTGGAAGCTATGGCTCTTCCTGCTCAAACAACCAAAGCCACAGCCACCTTTTTACATCAATACATTTTCTCTCAACATGGATGTCCCCAAGTACTACTCTGTAATAATGGTAAGAACTTCATCTCCAGAGTAGTTAAAATCCAGGTTACATCCATGGGAGCCCAACAACTTTTCTCAGCTCTGCACAATCTCTTTACCAACGAAACTGTAAAGAGAGAAAATGGTACCTTAGTATCTATCCTATAAAATGGCCTCTTTTATCCACTTCACTGGGATCAATTCTTACCCAGTGATCTTATGGCCTACTGAATTAGCTATCACCAGATTATAGAAAATGCCCCCCTTCCATGTCTTTTATGAGCGGGAACCAGATATACTTGCCCTCTTAATCAAAGATGTAATTTCCTCTAAAGTTGAGGAGCCCAAGAAGGTCATAAGAAGAATGGCTCAGCTCATCATTCAACTACAAGCTGAGGCTATGATCAATTTAGCAAAAATGATGACTAAAGAAGGGCAGGCGGCAAATGCAATTTGAACCTCTACATACATTCTAAGTATCTGATATGGTATTATACTACCATAACTGCATCACTACTAGAAGTGGTAAGATTGGATCCATTTGGGAAGGTTCTTTCACCATCACCTATAAAAGAGGTAATGAGTATTCCATAAAATCGTTAGCTACAGGGATCACCAACAACTGAGTACATGGCCGCTTCCTTCAGCTTTATTCTCACCCCAACATTCCTGAGGGAGGTGATGTCAAACATTTGCCTTCTCAGCTGCAGAGAAAGAATATCTTGGGTTAAAATCAGCCAAAATGGGGAAATGTTGTCCATTTACAAGTTTATGATAAACCTGAAAAGTGATTTTACTAATAAAAATGATATAATTGACCAAAAGGCCCTGGTCAATTCTCAGTAGAACCCTGCAAATTAGGGTAACATCATTTTGAATTCTGCATGGGCAATAAACTAAAAATTGAAAAGTTGGACTACTCTGACTATGTGACAGACCTTGGGGTGACCATCAGAAGGTACTCCTCAAGCCACAAGCAGGTCCTTCCAAGCACCTACATGAGGACCATTCCCTTTTATAGGTGTGGCAGAGGTCCCCCAAGGTGAGAGTATTTTACTAAGTGTTAATTGGTTAAAATATATCAAAACAATACCGCATGGGTACATTCTGCCCCAAAACCCCATCTCAGCTGTTGTTTCACCAAAGAACTAACTCAAATTTCCAAGTCTGATAGGATAATATACCATATTTCCCAAATTTGAATGCATCTAAGCTTCTCTGAACCTATCCTCAAATTCCTCCTGACCTTTGGTGCAGTTTAAATACTGATTAATTGGATATAAAAAGGGACCGCTTCTTTTTTTCACACTTATAAAAAAACTATAAAAAATCTAATTTTATTTTTTAGCACTAGGTGGTCCCAACCTAAAGGGGGGATACACTGATCTATAAAAATCTAATTTTATTAGTGTTTTAATTTAATTTTATTTAAATCTTTTTGGAATCCAGCGGCATAACAGCACCAGTGAGCCAAACACAGCTGGTTTCCCACATGGTTAATTTAATAAGTCAATTCATTTTGGCTAGGTGTTGGTTGGTAGATTTAGGTTAATTTGATGGGCTCAATGGTTTCAGGTACAATAAATCCCCAAAAATTATCTGCAGTGCCCTTGACACCAAATTCCACAACTGGGGCTTTACTATAGTTTGCAAATATGTTGATGGGGGCACATCATTCCCTTTATTTTAAAAGCAACCAATAGGTGCCAAATTTGTAGCTTTAGTGTACAGTAAGGCCCCATTATCTGCAGAATTGGGTGGCAAGGGCACCGCAGATAATCAGGTATTTACTGTAATTGATTGATGTTTTAGTTAATTTAAATTTAAATTTTATTCGAATTTTATTCGAGGTGGGCCGACCTGGGGACGGTACCGCACCGATTAGGGAAGTGAAGAAAATGGGAAAGGAGGATAAAACCCGGAAAACCTCCATGCGCGGCGTATGATAGGCCAGGAACTCCATGGACCGCCTTTGCTATTCGCTATCTCGGTTCGGGGCATTGGCGCGCAAAACCAACACAGTCAAAATCGTCCCCTACCCAAAGTCCATTACCGGGATCGAACTCGGGAGGCAGTGGTAGAGGGTCTGTTTTAGTTAATTTAACAAGTTTAATTGGTTTATTTAAATGTATAATAATTTTATATTGATTAAATTACTTTAATTTCTTATTTTTGTAAATAGCCATCAATTAATATAAAAAATAATTAATTAAAACTTTCTGGTAAACTTTAAACCCTTAAATCTATGTTAAACTGGTTATCAATGAGAAATAGCCTAAACTTTATTTACAAATGTATCATTCTGTTTATTTGTTTATACAGCATAGATTATCTCATAAATAAGCCAAAAATTAACTAAACTTTGTACAAGTACTTTATAAAGTTTGGGAATTTTAATATACCTTTTTTAATAAAAACATATAAGTTTTAATAATAGTATTATATATGATCTAAAACATATATGTTTCTAATAGTAATTAAATAGCAATTTGGTAAATTCATGTTCATTTTATTTGATAGTTTCATATGTTTCAATAAGTAGTTAGTAGTTTTGGCTTTGCAGGTTCAACAATTAGTTTTTGCTGAGTGGTGGTTCATTTTCTGGTTATTTTGATGGGCTCAATAGTTTTAGGTTTGATTGATGGTTTAGTTAATTTAGCAGGCTTAATTAATTTCAACTAAGTGGTTGAAGGTTGGAGTTTTTGATAAGTTTAATGGTTTCTGAAATTATTGATGGCTTTTTACTAATATAAAAACTAAAATAGTTTAGATTCATCTGTAAGTTATAAACATCATAGTGAAGAATGAGTATTCTGCTAGTTTCTCTATTATATAATCATTGTGTATGTGGCATGACTTCCAAACTAATAAATCAACTTCTACTTAGCTTGCCAAAAGTATTTATTAATTAGAAAAACCAAAATAAGCATGGTTTTTAAAATTATATAAACCTAACATCCAGATACCCATGCTTTACTACAGTATCTAGCACTTTTGTTGCCATGTCACCCAAATATGTTTGATGGGGCAACGAGCATATAAATGAACAATTTGTGGGTTTAGCATCACTAATAGCAAATTCAAATGTGACATCTTTATTGAATCAAAGGTTAAAAACTACCATTGGAGCAAGAGGGTTACCTAAGAAAAAGTCACACAAAATGAAGTTTCTAGCTGTATAGGTAGTGTTACAAAATAAAAAATAATCAAATAATATAAATTATACTAAAATTATTATTAATTTATATTTATAAAATTGTTACTTTATATTATAGTTTATTATAATAAACAAAAAACAATTGAAATATATTTGTGATAATTTTGGACAATTGGGATAATATGTTATAATCTTTTATTTTTTTCTTGCTTACTGACATTTAGTAATTTGTCAATAGTCATATTTGGGCCCTGTAAGAAACTCAACTTAATTATGCTGGGCAACAAACATGTAAAAGCTATTGGATGACAAGCTCACACTGATATAGCCTATAGGCTGTGCCAGTGATATTCTCAAGCCACTCAGACTAAAAGCTTCACTGTTGCCCTTGTGGCTGATGATCTGATTATTCTAACTTTATCTATATATAAATGGATGTTGATATATATATCAGTTTGAGATTTATAGACTCTGACACCATTTGGCAATTGTGATGAAACTTTGGTGAGTTGTGGGCATGCCTGTGAAGGTTTATGAATTTTAAAAGATATTATTTTCATAATAACAAATTTTATATAAAAGGAAGGAATACTCTATATATTCTCAATGGTATTTACTATAATATTATGGCTGAGCAGTTTGGTATTTGGTTGCTTTGATATTTTAAATGATTTTAGCAAGTGGTTAGTGGTCATTTGGGCTAATTAGCAAATTAATATAAATTAAAAATTTAATCAAAAACTCAATTTATCTTAAAGATACCTCCTCTCACATAATCAGCTTAGCTTTTGGCTCTTGCCTTAGTCTTTATTATATATCAACCATAGTTTATCTCACAATGTGTTGGTAACTGACTTATTGATACAATTTATTAAGATTTCTACCATTTACTAAGCTCCACATTGGTTAAAAATCTATTGTCCATATTCATATGTTGAGAATATTAAATTATATATTTATAAGTCAAATCCTTTATTTACAACCTTAACTCATCTCCCCCAGTATTGCTTAAACCTAAATTGATATTAATCAAGTGAACATTATAAATTATAATTTAATACAAAACTCTAACGTTAAGTTTTGTTTAGCTTTAGGTGAGAAATTTGGTGAATTAGTCAAAAATATTTGCCAATTCCTCACCCATTTGCCCAAATAGATTGAACCTATCAGAATCAATTAGTTTTAGTTAAGTAACTTGATGAATTATTAGCTAATATTTGGAAATTCACACCCACTCACCTAAATAGATTATATCTATCAGAATTGATAGTTTCAGATTTAATATTATTTGCCAATTCTCACCCACTCACCCAAATATATTTGACCTATTTGACTAAAAGGTTTCAGATGTCAGTCATTCAGTATGTCAGTCATTTTTATTTAACTGAGGTAAGCTAACCAGGGGATGGATATTATTGAACTAAAACTAAAAATCATAATAAAAAATAATGATTCAAACAAAATGCCCAAAATGGACAGATCAATTGAATTGTACCTAACAAAATATCCATCCAGGTGGGTAGCAATTACTGATATCCCTCCATGGTGGATGGAGAGGGGGATCAGGGGCTCATCTTTGGCTGCATCCATCTCATTCCAGAGTAGGGTGCGTGTTAAGGCAGATAGTAAGGGTGTGGGGGCATCAGCAGCATGGGGTTCAATATCCTTGATGACTGGAACTTCCAAATAGTTGCCAGCCATCATTATACCAATGATGTATTTGCCCAAAGCATCTTCAGCTTTGAGGCAGGCATCTGGGAATTTAATAAACATGGCAATGTTTGTTCAGGTTATTCTTGCTTTCAGATTCCATGCTACTGTTACCACATTCTGGATGGCTTCAGTGATGTTTTTGTGTAAGGGTTTCATGTTGATATTACTTTGTGCAGTAAGATTGTTGAGGATGATGGGAGGTGGAATTTCTCCTGTGAGTGCAGCCACGGAGCTGGCGGCAGCTTTGCAAAGTGGACGGCAATCTGGTGTGTCAGCTGCTTCTACTGCAAGCTGGCGGTTGCTGTAGAATGGTTTGGCGTTAGGTTGTGAGACTTATTTCTGAGGTGGGAATTTTGCATCCCATTCTGCATTACAGAGCCGCTCAAGTTGCAGTGTCAGTTCTTCAATGACATTACCTGATTAATTGATTTCATCCAATAATTCCCATGGATTTTGGTTTTATTGGATTGGGGAATCAGTGTACGGTTGAGGTTTGTTCAATTCATTTGTGGATGCATGGGATCAAACTGGGATCCAATCTGATGTTTTAAAGATGAATTATTTATGGCATTGGGGTGAGGATGAGGCTGATTGGTGGCTGTAGGTGCAGCTGCAGCATCAGGCATTGTAGGAGGGAAGTTAGATTCATACCCCATGTCAGAGTTAGCGCGGGGTGGGCAGCAGATTGGTGGGCATCAGGCAAACTTTTGGCGTCAGTGGAAGTTTCTGATTATGGGCATTTGCATTTTGAGTGGTCTAACTCAAAACAGGATGGACAGATCATCCATCCGCCCTCAATGTGGGCCCAGAACGGATGATCAGGGGCAGATGGGATAGTGGCATGAGGAATTGCCAACAAAATTTTTGTAAATTCAGGGCTGATTGTGGCATACACCCAAGGCTCAGTGAGGCGTGTGGCCCCATTTGGGACCACAAATTGTAAGATGAGGTTGGCGCTGTAGGCTGCCAAACCTTTCATCAGCTCCTGGTGGAGCAATTTGGGGGGAGGTGGGTGGGCAAACCAGAGAACTGGACCACTAAGGTGGTGTCCGTTGGGAGCCAGGTCTGAGTTGTTGAGAGGGGAATATTGTTTATAAATTAATGGCACCGTTGCTGCAGTGGCTACATCAGCTTCACAGGGGAAGCCAAGATCAAAGTACCCCTTATAGGGGTGGAAGTCAATAAAACAGGCTGGTGTCATCACCACCCGAGCCATTTTGATAATGGCTTGGTCATCATAGGGGAAGAATTTCCCATTTTGACCCTAAGGCCAAAACTGCATGTTGCTCTGAGGGAGCACCAATGGGCAGTGGGGCACCACTTGGGTTTGGGTGAGATGGGCATTGAGATCCTTGGGAGGAACAAATCATCCCAAGGGTTTGGAATGACTGGGTGAGCCAGTATGAGCGCATTTCCTGTTGGACAGAAAATGGAGGGGAGTTTTGCCACTGCCCCATGCTGGGACAGTCAGTGGGGGATCTGATGACATTGGAGCAAGACTTCAGTGTTGTGACGGTTGAGGTCTATCCTCAGCATCACATTGCCCTGATCTTTGGTAAGACAGGGCAGGCTGTGTCTGTATGTATGGAGGAGGAGGGGGCGTTGGTTCTGGCAAGGACGCCTAAGGGCTGGAGCTTGGAGTAGGCCAAGGAGCAAGATGGGCATCCAAGTCGGAACAAAACGGAAAATGAGTAAAATGGGTAGTTTTGAGATTCGATTTTAATTGAATTGAGAATGGAATGAAATGGGTGCTTGGGAGTTTCGCGGTTTGATTGGGATTCAAAATGGAACTGGCGCGGAACCGTTGAGGATTGGAACTGGCACGGAACCATTGAGTAAAGATTCCGCAATCCTGCTGTAAAGTTTACACCAAACATCATTCAAGTTGGCACCATAAGCTTATATTATATTTTATTTTAGCTTTTAGCATGTGTATATAGGGAAGGAACTGGGAGCTGGAGGCTCCTCAGTTCTGTTTTCTATCAACTTGGCCAAATATAAAATAAAAGAACCTAAAATTCATATCTATAATTTGGGTTTATTTTAAAGCTATTGCCTAACTGCAGCCATGTTTGGCTTAAATCAACAAGAATTGGACTTTGAGAGTGAGCTTGGGAGGGCTATTGCCTCCCTCTATACCTTGTCTTGGAGTCAAGGCATGTTGCTGGGGTTAAGTATACTTGCAACTGTCTTCCAGGGGGTGCTTGTCCAATCTTGTAGCACGCGCACCAGGAGAGTAGTATCAGGAGTCCTGTCAGCCCTATGGTCTTTAACATGGATCCTGTTGCCCAACTCATTCATGGCTCATTGGAAGGAGCCAGTGCGTTGCATTAAACAGAACTCATTTACTTTCCTGTCGTTGTGGTGGCAAGCAAAAGAGGTGCCAGAAGAAGTTGTGTTTCCAATGTGGTATAACCATACTGCAACACTCTTGATGGTGATATTCTCCACCGCCTTTTTGCTTCATGAATCATACCGGGTTTTAGAGTGTGTGTCCCAGGATGGTGGGAAAGTGGTAGGGCCTGGGAAGGACAAAGGAAGAATTCCCACGGTTTTAAAATCGGAAGACTTGGAACTGATCCACCAGACGTTTAGCTGGGTTCAGTTCAGGGACGTTTGACAGAGGCAGCGGGTGGAGAGGATTCGTTTGCCTTGCAGTTAAGTTGGGTTCTGTTGGCACTTCCAGTAAAGCAGTCAAACTGGGTGCAAGAACTTTTAGAAGAGCAGTCAGGGTTACCCGTATCAGTGGAGGAAGTCTGGATTGGATTGACCGTGCAGCATGTCCAGATGAGGCGCAGGATTCGGCCTGGGCGGCGTTACTGCAGTGTGGTCAAGGGAAGAAGTCAGTGGAGGAGTATGGCCAGATGTTCCGCGCATTGGCAAGAGCAGCAAAGGCACCTGAGTCTCAGCTTCCGTGCATGTTTTGCCAAAACTTGTAAGCTGATTTATTATTGGCAATGGTGGCGGTGAAACCTGCAGCGACGTTGGAGGAAGAGGTGGATTTAGCCTTGCAGGTAGAGCGACAGTTGAGTTTGGTACAGGCCCGTCAGAAATTTGTGCGACCCCCAGGGGGATTCTGAGGATAGAGTGGTGGAAGAAGGGCAGGTTCAGAGCCCATACATGGTTCTAAGGGGTTTAGCTATGTGGAGGAAGGAAAGAAGAGTCAAGGAAATCCTGAGGGTATGGTTGAGGTGCGGGAGACAGGGATTCCCATCAAGATTACCGCTCAGGATCCTGAGGCTCAGAATAAGAAGGCTTCTTATAATTTTTGCAAGAAGCCGGTGCCTCAAAATAAACCGCTTACTTCATCTTATCCTTATCTGATTTTGCCCATCAATGTGCTTGTGGGGGATGAAGGAAGGGATTGCGGTGAAGTTCTAGCTTTGATTGACACTGGAGCTGGGGAAAATTATGTTGAGGAGAAGTGGGCAAGAAGTCATGGATTGTCATTACAGAAGGATGTATGGGTGACGTTGGCAGACGCCTCCAAAAAAATGGCGGTATGGCGAGTGCAGGCCAAGGTCCTGTTAAGGCAAGGCCTGGAGGTATTCAGGGAGGAGTTTCACGCCGTAGCTCACCTGCCACATTTGGTGGTGCTGGGGATGAGATGGTGGCACCATTTCTGCCCACAGTTTGATATGAAGAGAGAGAGGTTTCTGTTGTCGCCTAGAGATCAGGGGACGTGTGAATGGACGTTTCAGTCCCAAGGTTCGTTGGTGAAGCACATGGGTGGAATCACCTCAAGTGTGCCAGTGGAAGGATTGCTGAGGGAGTATCAGGATTTTGCGGAGGTGTTTGAGCCTAAAGGTGATGCGCCTTTTTCGCCTACAGGGGATTTTGCATTTGGATTCCGGTTCAATGAAGGCTCTGAGTTACCAAAGGGCTGTCCAGTCTATCCGTTGAATCCACAGGCCCAAGAGGCATTGGAGGATTATGTCCATAAGATGCTGGATATGGGTTTGATTATGCCTTCCAAGTCGCCGGTGGTTTCGCCAGTCCTGTTGGTTCCCAAGTCAGGGGGAGTTATGTCCTTTTGTTGATTTCTGACGCCTTAATGAGGTGACAGAACCTGACCCCTATCCAATGCCACTCATGGAGAACATTCTTCCCATGATCTCCGGGTGTGGGGTGTTCACCAAATTGGATTTGGTGGACGCTTTCAATCAAATTCCTGTTCGCCCTGAGCACCAGCGGTATATGGCATTCAAATGTCATCTGGGAAACTTTGAGTACAGGGTTATGCCATTTGGGCTACGCAATGCCCCTGCAGTTTTCCAGCGCATGATTGATCATGTATTGGAGGACTTAGTGGGTAGGTGTTGTTTTGCTTATATGGATGACATCCTGGTGTTTTCCAGATCAGCACAGGACCATGTGAGGGATGTGAGAAGTGTGTTGGAGGTGGTTAGGAACGCGGGCTTGAAGTTGAAGCCGTCCAAGTGTGAGTTTAATAAGGAATTGGTGTCCTTCCTAGGGAACGTGGTCCTCCAAGAAGGGATAGCGATCTGTCCTGATAAGTTGCGGGTGGTGCAGGAATGGAAGGCTCCTGGGAATAGGACTGAAGTGCGAAGCTTTTTGGGGGTGGTAAATTTTGTGCGGAGGTTTTCTAGGGATCTGGCCCAATGGGCTGTGCCATTGACAAGACTGATGGGAGACATGCCGTTCATTTGGGGGGAGGCTGAGGAGAGGGCATTTCAGCAAGTGAAGATGAGTCTGCTGACAGCCCCAGTTCTGGCACACCCTGACCCAAACAAACCATTCGTGGTAGAGACTGATGCGTCAAATTTTGCACTTGGAGCCGTGTTGTTGCAGGAGGGTAAGGATGGGGTTGAACATCCTCTGTTACTTCAGTCAGAAGATGGCACCAGCTGAAACCAACTATCCAGTTTATGACAAGGAACTTTTGGCAATAGTTGCAGCTTTGGGGGAGTGGCAACACCACCTATTGTATGCCAGGCACCCAGTTGTCATCTGAACAGACCATCGAGCCTTAGAATACTATAAGTCCCCATGCCTGATGAACCAGAGGCAGGCCCATTGGCACTTAGAGTTGGTTCAATATGACCTGCAGATTGAATACAAGCTGGTAAAACAAAATATCTTGCCAGATTTATTGAGCCGTGATTCTGGACTGGTGTTTTCTGATGAGGAGTTGAGGAAGTTCAATACAGCCATAATGTTGCCACAGAACCTGTTTGTAACAATCCAGGGCTGGAGAGAAGGAATGGCAGGAAGAATCTGGACTGCACAGCAAAGATGTGAGCTGGGCCAACGGATAAGAGAAGAGACAGGAGAAGGTGAGGCAAGCAGGGGGTATGTGGGATTCTTGGTTTGGGGTGATATCATATGCCATGAGGGAAGGATTTGGGTCTCTGTGAAGAGTCTGCAACAAGAGGTAATGGCAGCTAATCATGACCATCCTCTGGCAGGTCATCCCGGTCAAGAGAAGATGTTAGATCTTGTTTGCCATCACTATTCGTGGAGAGGTGTGGGTGCAGCAGTGCGGAAGTATGTTTCGTGTTGTGTGGTTTGTGCCAGGGCAAAGGCCCAACGGGTGGCACCGGGGGGGGGGGGGGGAAATTGAAGCCGCTTCAAATTCCTTCTAGGCCATGGTCCTCAGTGAGTGTGGACTTCATCACAGGACTGCCCAAGTCACAGGGGATGGATGCCTTGATGGTGGTAGTGGATCGCCTGACTAAATATGCAGAGTTTTTCCCTTGTCGGTCAACCATTTCTGCAAAGGTGGCAGGACAGATTTTTGTAAATGAGGTTTTCTCCAGACATGGGGTGCCTGAAAAGATTGTGTCGGATCATGGTCCGCAATTTACATCTAAATTTTGGCTCCACATGTTGAGGAATCTAAAGATCAAGGCTTGCCATTTGTCAGCATACCATCCTCAGTCAGATGACCAAACTGAGAGAGTAAATCAGATATTGGAGCAACATTTGAGGTGCTATGTCTCAGGGCGGCAGGATGACTGGGTATATTGGGTGAAGCTGGCTCAATTTGCTTATAACAATCATAAGCATTCATCCATGGGTATGACCCCGTTTTTTGCAAATCACGGCCAACACCCAGAGGGTATGGGGCCCAGGGAGCAAGGTCAGAATCCAGCGGCAGATGAGCTGTCGTGAGATACCTGGGACACCCTGGAGCTCCTGAAGAAGAATTTGGTGGTGGTGGTCGTGGCTAAGAAGAGAAAGGCGGACTGGCATAGATCTGAAGGTAGAGCTTTCAAGAGAGGTGATTGGGTCTTGGTGAATGCTCAGAACTATGCCTTGCCTGTAAGGAGCCAGAAATTGGGGCTGGTGGCGTTGGGCCCATATCAGGTAGTGAGGGCGGTGAATGAGGTGGCATTTGAGCTGAAGCTTCCAGAAGGGTCAAGAGCCCATCTAGTGTTGCATGTATCGCAGCTCAAGCCATTCTTTGGCCAGCCACCTGAAAGGGCTTCTCCTTTATTTCCAGCTGGAGGAGGAGCTGAAGAGTATGAAGTTGAGGAGATTCTTGACACCAAAGTGGTGCGAGGACATCATTCATTCTTGGTACATTGGGTGGGTCATCCTATTGAGGAGCCCACATGGCAGTCAGCTATGGATTGTGCCTGATGTCCTGAGAAAATCCAAGAGTTCTTCCTGTCTAGGGGGGTGATGTGACGGTTGAGGTCTATCCTCAGCATCACATTGCCCTGATCTTTGGTAAGACAGGGCAGGCTGTGTCTGTATGTATGGAGGAGGAGGGGGCGTTGGTTCTGGCAAGGACGCCTAAGGGCTGGAGCTTGGAGTAGGCCAAGGAGCAAGATGGGCATCCAAGTCAGAACAAAATGGAAAACGAGTAAAATGGGTAGTTTCAAGATTCAATTTGGATTCGAATCGAAAATGGAATGAAACAGGTGCTTGGGAGCTTCGCGGTTTGATTGGGATTCAAAATGGAACTGGCGTGGAACCGTTGAGGATTGGAACTGGCATGGAACCATTGAGTATAGATTCCATGATCCTGCTGTAAAGTTTACATCAAACATAATTCAAGTTGGCACCATAAGCTTATATTATATTTTATTTTAGCTTTTAGCATGTGTATATAGGGAAGGAACTGGGAGCTGGAGGCTCCTCAGTTCTGTTTTCTATCAACTTGGCCAAATATAAAATAAAAGAACCTAAAATTCATATATTTATAATTTGGGTTTATTTTAAAGCTATTGCCTAACTGCAGCCATGTTTGGCTTAAATCAACAAGAATTGGACTTTGAGAGTGAGCTTGGGAGGGCTATTGCCTCCCTCTATACCTTGTCTTGGAGTCAAGGCATGTTGCTGGGGTTAAGTATACTTGCAACTGTCTTCCAGGGGGTGCTTGTCCAATCTTGTAGCACGCGCACCAGGAGAGTAGTATCAGGAGTCCTGTCAGCCCTATGGTCTTTAACATGGATCCTGTTGCCCAACTCATTCATAGCTCATTGGAAGGAGCCAGTGCGTTACAAGTGTGTGATTAAGTGTTTGCTTTTAATTTACCAAAATCAATTTGATTGGAAAGTTATGCTGAGAAGAGAGAGAGTTTCAGTATGTCAGTCATTGAATTTGTTTTAACTAAATATAAATGGATGTTGGTGTTATATCTGTCTGTCTGTCTGTCTGTGTTTTATAGACTCTGACACCATTTGACTGATCACCATGAAAGTTAGCACATATAAGTAATTTTTTCATGGAGAAGGTTTATAAATTTAAAAAAAACTATTATTTTCATATTAAAATAAAAAGGTTTATATGTGCAAGTGAAAATCTTATATGTTTTTGATGATAATTGGTATAATATTACAACTGAGTAGTTAGATATTCAGTTGATTAAATTTTTAAATGGTTTTGTTTAATGGTTAGTGGTCATTTGGCTATTAACAAGTGTATCCAAATAAAAATGAATCAAAAACCTAATTGATTTTACAAATACATCCTCTAGCATGATCAGCTCAGCTTTTAGCTCTAAACTTAAAATTTATAAACGTCTGTTGTTCTAAATCTTGTACAATCACTTTTATTTGTTTTTTATCATTTAAACTATATATAGTTAAAGCTAATATTGCAAGTGTAAGTAAAACTAGAGCCTCTTAAATATATATAAATGTGAAAACTTAATCACTCATTCACTCACTATTCACTCACTCACTCATCATTGTATATCAACAATGACAAGGCCTAGAAAGATGAAACTTTTCATAGATATTTACTATATACTATAGATTTGCAATAAGAAAAATTTTTAAGTTTCATAGTAAAATAAAAGTTTTATAATTAACATGTGAAAATTTTATATATTTCTTAATGATAATCAATATTGCTATGGTTGAGATTTTTTATATTTACTTAATTCAGTTTATTTTAGATGGGTTTGTCAAGTGTTGGTGGGTTAGGGTTAAATAATAATCTTGATGGTTTTTAGCAAGCAGTTAGTGATTAATTAACTCAATAATTTAATTAATTTTGGTAAGTTGTTAATGGTTTTTGATTGTTGGTTGACTTAAAATTTCAATTGGTCTTAGCAGGGTTTCAGATTTTTAATGTTTTGATGGTCTCAAGGGTTTTAGGTAAGTGGTTATTTTATAGTTTATTCTATAATAATAATTTGGTTTTGGCTGAGTGGTAGATAAAATAATATTTAAGCAATTTATCAATATAATTTGATTTCTTAATTTTATCAATAGCCATCTATCAATAAAAAATTAATTATAATCTTCTGGTAAACTTTTAACCCACAATTAAATATGTGATAAGCTGGGTATCAACAAAAATTAGCCTAAACATTTCTTTGCAGAAGTATCATTATGGTCATTTGTTTATATAGGATGCATTATCTCATGATCAAATAATCAAAAAAACATTAACTTGGCACAAGTACATTATAAAAGTTTGGGAATTATATCATTATATTTTATTAATAAAATTAGGTAAATATTTGTAATAGGTCTATATAAGATCTAAAACATATATGTTTTCAATAGTAATTATATAACAATTTTTCTGAGAATTTCATAATAATTTAATTCAATAGTTTCATAGGTTTTGATAAGTAGTTGGTAGTTTTTGACTTTTTTGTAATTTTAATTAATGGTTTTTGCTGAGTGGTAGTTCATTTTTTGTTTGATTTTATGGGCTTAATAGTTTCAGGTAAGTGATTGATAGTTTAGTTAATTTGGCAGGCTTAATTGGTTTTAGCTAAGTGGTTGGAGGTTGGAATATTTGATAGGTTTAGTGGTTTCTGAACTTATTGATGGCTATCTACAATCTATTTAAACACATTCATTGACATACTGACTGATGTACTGACTGATATACTGACTGACTGACATCTAAAACCTTCAAGTCTGATAAGTTCAATCTATTTGGAAGAGTGGGTGAGAATTGGCAGACATTTGCTCTCCCAGCTGCAAAAGAAGAATGTTTTGGGTCAAAATCCACCAAAAAAAATTTAGTTTCAGCCATTTGTGAGTTTGCAATGATGTTTTGATTAATTTAAATAATGATAATGCTAATATCAGCCAAAAGACCCTGGCTAATTCTTGATGGAACCCCATTAATTGGGGTAACACCATTTCAAATCCTTTATGGGTAAAAATCCTAAAATCAAGCAGTCGATTGCTCTGACCACATAATGGACCGTGAGGTGCCATCAGAAGGTACTTTCCTCACCATGACCAAGTCCTTTAAAGCCCTTACACAGGGACCTCCCCCTTTTATAGGCTTTGTGGGGTCCCCCAAGGTACAATAAATTTCTCAAATGGGGATTGGCTGAAGTTTATTAAGCATTACCTCACAGGTATGTTTTAGCTAATCATAATTCTCCTTCCATTGTTCTTCTGACATGAAGCAAATATCCTGAGTTTTGATATGCTATTCCTCATATTTCCTAATTTGGACTAGGCTAAGTTATTCCAAACATAGCCTCAAATTCCCCTTAACCCTTGATATACTTTAAATACTGAATGGTTGGATGTCAGGGGGGTCATTTTTCACTTATATTGCATTAATAATAAAATTTATAAAAATTCAATTTTTATTAGTGCTTTATATTTAAATTTTATTTACAAACTTTGTGAAATCTAGCAGATGATAAGCACAGTGAGTAACATTGATGAATCCCCCTCAGGTTGGGACCATCTAGTACTAAAAAAAGATAAGCACAGTGAGTAGATATCAACTGGGTCCCTACATGAATTGGCAAATATTATAAAATCTAAAAGTATTGAGTCTTATAGGTAAATATATTTGGGTGAGTGGGTGAGAATTGGCAAATATTATCTAATAATTCACCAAATTACTCACCCAAAACAAAACAAAGCTTAGTGCTAGAGCTTTAAGTAGATTAAGTAGTTAGGATAATCAGCTCACCAGCCATGAGGGCAACAGCAAAGCTGTTAGTGCAAATAGCTCAAATATAGTATTGGCACATCCTTTAGGTTTTCAGTGTGAGCTCATAAATAAACCTGAGCAACGCCGAGTAACTTCACTATCAGAAATATGCGCTTTCTCTTTTCTTTCTTTTCCATTTAACTAGATTGAGCCAAAGCAATGCGTGGCTGGGTACAGCTAGTTGTTTATATTTGCTAAAGCCCACTCACTTAATGCTCATTCATCACTGTATCTCAACAATGACAAGGCCTAGAAAGATGAAACTTTAAATGGATATTCAATAGATACTGTAGATGTACAATAAGAAAGGATTTTTTTATTTTTCATAGTAAAACAAAAAATTATTTTTAAGAAGTGAAATTTTATGTTTTTAATGAAAATTGGTATATGGTTACAGCTGAGAAGTTTTGTATTCAGCTGATTCGATTTTAAATGGTTTTGATGAGAAGGTTGGTGGTTTTGGGTTGATTAATAAGCTTGACGGTTTTAATAAAGCAGTTATTGATTGGTTGATTCGATAAGTTAATTGGTTTTGGTAAGTGGTTGGTGATTTTGGTTGTTTCGATACATTTAGTTGATTACAAAGCGGTTGGTGATTTGTTGGTTTGGTATTTAATGGTTTTAGCTAAGTAGTTTAGTGATTTAGTTAATTTGATAAGCTTATTGGGTATGGCTGAGTGGTTGGTATTTTTATATTGATTCAATATAATCTGATTTTTTTAATTTTATTGATAACCATCTACAAATATAACAAGTAGCTTTTTCATTTATGATCGATAAAAGGCACACTTTTCATACTTTTTCTAATAGATTATTGTATTGTCATGGGAGATACATAAGTGCCAAATTTCAAAGCTCTAACTAGTTTGTAAGGTAGTTAACTTGAACTTTCGAATTAACCAATCACCAACTGCTTGGTAAAACCAAGCTAAACTTATCAAACCAAAACCTACCAACAACTTACCAAACCCAATTAACTTATCGAATCAACCAATCACTAACCGCTTACTAAAATTATCAAGCTTATTAATCAACCTAAAACCACCAACCGCTTGCCAAAACTATTGAAACTATTGAATCAACCAAATATCAAACTGCTCACCCATAACGATATACCAACCTACATCGAAACATATAGGATTTTCATTTGCTACATATAAAATTACTATAAAAATTAAATTTTTCAATGGATTTTTATATTGTCGTTGGAGATACACAAGTGTTCCAAATTTCAAAGCTCTAGCTAGTCTAGAAGATCGTTAAAAATCAATCACAAGATTCCACTACAGAGGACCATCTAGTACTAAAAAAAAGATTCCACTACAGACAGACGTGACAGTGAGTTAAAGAAAAGCGTGTTAAAAAGAATTGATTAGGATCATCAGGTAAACTAAGCTCAAACAAATCTGTTAAACTGGGTATCAACAAGGATTCGCTTAAAATTTTCTTTACAAAACTATTACTCTTTTTATTTATTTATATCGGATGCATTATCTTGAGCAAATAACCAAAAATCACCAAGCTTTTTTCAACTACTTTATAAAGTTTGGGAATTGTAATATACCTTTCTTTATAAAACCATATAAATTGTAATAATAGTTCTATATAAGATCTAAAACATGTATGTTTCTAATAGTAATTAGATAGCAATTTGGCTAATTTCATATTCATTTTATACAATAGTTTCATAGGTTTTGATAAGTAGGTGTAGTTTTTGGCTGTTTTGTAAGTTCAACAATTGATTTTTGCTGAGTGGTGGTTTATTTTTTGGTTGATTTGACGAGCTCAATAGTTTCAGGTAAGTGATTGATGGGTTGGTTAATTTGGCAAGCTTAATTGATTTTGGCTAAGTGGTTGGAGATTGGAATATTTAATAGGTTTAACGGTTTCTAAACTTATTGATAGCTATCTACCAATATAAAAACTAAAATAATTTAGAATCATCTGGTAATTTATAAACACCTTAGTGAAGCATGGGTTTTACTAGTTATTTTTTTATTCGAGGTGGGTCGACCTGGGGATGATACCGCACCGATTAAGGGAAATCGAATAATGGGAAAGGAGGATAAAATCCAGAAAACCTCCACGTGCGGTGTATGATAGGCCAGGAACTCCATGGACCACCTTTGCTATTCGCTATCTCGGTTCAGGCATTGGTGCGCAACGCCAACACAGTCATAATTGACCCCTACCCAAAATTCCGGTGCATTCCTATACCATTCATCCAATTGTGATGAAACTTTGGTGAGTTATGTGCATGCCTGAGAAGGTTTATGAATTTTAAAAAATATTATTTTAATAGTAAAATAAAAAGTTTTATATGTACCAAGTGAAAATCCTATATACTTCGATGGTATTTGCTATATTGTTACAGCTGAGCAGTTTAAATTTGTTTGATTTGATATTTTATATGGTTTTGCTAAGGGGG